>JAYMFD010003086.1:0-29442 GCA_035771175.1 Paratinospora sagittata | reverse complement strand
CTTCCTCTTCCTTTTTTCCTAGCCATTTTTATCCTCTCTATGATGCCTTTAAAACCCTCTCATAATGTTGAATTTATAATAAGGAGTCCATAGAAACAAACCGCGTTCAATTCGAAATTGTAATGAGGAAGTTATGACCCGAACACCGAAATTGGAAACTTTTCAATGTATCGCAACCCGGTGTCGCGGCGTCCAGTCCCTATCTTGCTCCACCATTCCTTCTTCATTTGGGCGCCACGGCGCCCAGTTTTTGTTTTCCAACACTTCTTTTCTTAACTCCTTGTGGACTTAGCCGATTTTTGGACCTCTTTTTGACTTGTTTTCTTCATGTATCTTCATTATTGCATCTTCTCGTATCATGTTTCCATCATCCAATTTGACTTTAACCACATCTAAACACCTACAAAGAAAATCAAAACCAATGATTAAGACACTCATAAGATGAAATCTATCAACTTATAAAATTAAACACTGAAATAAGCATCAAATACTATAATGCAAGCATTCTAACAAATAAGCCAAAACTAACATAAACCAACTGAATAGATGAATAAACTAACCTAAAACTCATCTAAAGCATACTAAAAACACATTTGAATAACCACTTATCATTTATCCACCGATCTTTGGTGTTTCCCACCAAATTAACTTATGAAATAATTGGTAAGAATTGGTCTTCTACAACATTTGCTTGATTTGCCTGATTCGAATATTTATTCTTTAATTTAACCATAATGCTTCTTGTGGTCCTTAGCACGATATCTATGCTTGTTACAAAAATGACAATTCCCTTTAATCTTTTGGATGTTGCCTTTTGGACCATGCACATTTTTCTGGCCCTTATAATTCTTGTGGGACTTGTGTTTAGAGATATTAGAGGACTTAAAAATGTCCTCTTCTACAACATTTGTAATACCCCCAGGGATTAGACTTATAGAAAAAAAATACCAAAGAAAACCAAATCGGCACAGAAAAATAACCCAAGGGATGCCTATAGAAGTGTTCACAAAATGTGCATCCCAAAACAAGTAGAACATTGCAATATGGAACATTCCAAAGAAGTACATTCCTAAATGTTCCTTTCCTATGGAGAACGTTTTGATCAGGAACGTTCCACAGGGGTTTTTACGCCCCTATAAATAGGAGTGGTCCCCCTCTTGCTTTCACCAACCTCCGATCCACCACCTTTAAATCCTCCAATCGTTGTCTCTTTAGGAAGTTATTGTGTTTCTAGTGTACGAACCTCTGCGTACACTCCAAAGTGGGGATGAAGACATAGATTTGGGTGCCTCATGGCTTTTCATAAAGTTATCATGCACTTGTTCATTATGTATGATATTCACATAGTCGACTTCATACCCGAGGAACCTATGAAGGCTTCTGAAGACCTTTTATATTATGCTTCAACACCAACAATAGTATTGATATCATTCGTAGGCGCAACTAACTCCCCATGAGGTAACTGTATGGTTTTTCGAGGTAAAAGAGCCCCTGACCAGTTCGAAACAAAAATAAATTGAAGACCTCACTTTGACCTCCATTTTATACATGTGTCCTAATACACAGAGTTCATCTCTGATGCTACTGCTATGTGTAGTGCAAATGGTCTAGCTAGTGAAACTAGTACCCAATTGTTATTCCATGTACTCCAAAGAAAGAACCTAGACAGGGTACCTCAAGTTGTGCATTCGGTTATCTCAATTTGGAGGTACACGTACGACAAGAACTCTCCTTGGCTTTTGGAGCTTGGAGGACAAAACTTGAATTGATGATAAACTATCTGCTATGGTTCCTAGGAGAACTGCATGCTTGAGACGACCGTGAAGCCAGGGCATAGCTTAGCTCAAATTTTGAGTCTGGACCTGTGTACATGATGTTATTAATATATCTGGTCTATTGTTGCTTATTGTATGATTTGCAATTGTGTTTATTTGATGTTAATAATATGTAATGTTATATTTATTGAATGACATAATTAAGGGAAATAGCATCCCTCCTTGTTATCTTTCCAAGGTTTAGACATTTCGGGCTAGAATAAGAGCCAATAAGAGTTACGTGCGAAATGAGGCGTGTAGAGTATGGACATTGACTTAGATCTAAGTGGCTTATGATGTAAATTCCATTGCATACTCGTGTATGTAAAATAAACTATCTCGTGTATTTTATATCTCTTTAATCTAACGAGGATAAATAAAAGATATGAGTTGATGTCCAAGAATGTTCACACTCCAATTCTTTTGTTTGTTGTGTGTTTTACACGTTTCTTGGTTGATAGAATGGGGTATGACAACATTAACCATTGATAACATCGAATCTGACTCGGACTTCTTCTTTTCATTTCTTCAATTGTCTTCCTCTATTTGAAGTCAAATAATTAGATCCTCTAACCCCATGTCTTTCCTTTTATGCTTCAAAATATTTTTGAAGTCTTTCCTAAATGGTGGTAATTTTTCAATTATAGATGCCACTTGAAATCCTTCACTAATAATCACGCCTTCAGCATGAATCTCATTGATGATAACTTGGAGCTTTTCGGTCTAAGAGACTACAAATTGAGAATCTTCCATTTTGAAATCCAAAAAATGTCCTTCAACAAAATTTTTTGTGCCAGCGCCTTCGAATTTATACTTCTTGTCTAGAAATTCCCATAATTTCTTTGCACTATCAATGGAAGAAAAAATAGTGTACAAAATACTGTCCAAACCATTAAGAATGTAATTCTGACACATAAAATCAAAATGTTCCCATTTTCTGTGTCTCTCTTCTTTTATGATTAGTTTCCTGACTATCTAAAAGAGGAGAATCCTTTTTGAGAATATACGCCAATCTTAATGTTGTCAAATAGAACAACATTTTCTTCTGCCATGTTTTGAAATTTTGGCCAATGAATTTCTCAGGTTTCTCGTTGTGCATAGAGTTGGAGATTTGAATAGGGGTGGAATCAACAATTCTTAATGTTGCCATGGATAATAATGAATTTTTTTCTTGAGGTTGTAGAAATGTATTTACTCAATGAGATTGAATGAGATGGTTGAGGGATTGAGGCGTGCAAGGCATTGGCCTAAAGCAAAAAATCGCCCTTGTTCAGTCAGTTCTAAGAGCATTCTCTCTTCACGCTATAACAATCCAATTGATCCAAGGGGTACTCCAAGTGGATCGTCAATAGCAAACTTAAGTAACAATATTGGTTTCTTGGAAAACTTGGAGAATTAGATAGAATGAGAGAGTAAAAAGAAAGAAAAATCTCAACAAAACTTGATTGAGAGAGATAGCAGAAAAAGAGAAAAGATTTTGACAAAATTCTATTTATTTTGAAAAGATTGATGAGTTAAATAATCAGAATCGCAACTTTGAGATGAGGGACGAAATCCCTTTGTACAGATGTGTCCTTGCGAATAGGCATGAAGAAAAGTCACATTAAAACAAAAAAAAATTCAAATTAAAGTCGTGACACTCACGTCGCAGCTCTGCGACGTTCAACTCTCTGATCTTTAGTAGAAATTCCAATTAGTTTAGAGCCGCAGAGCTCACTTTATGGAGCTACGATGCTCAACTTGCTGAAATTTTAATTAAAATCTTGCTAGTGTAGAGGCACGACTCTCACTTTATAAAGTTGCGACGCTTAACTTGCAAGAATTTTCATATTTAACAAAATATGTTCCAACAATATTTTTGTAACGTTTTTTTAATATTAATATACTTGATATTTGTGTTTTTAGCTATTGTAAAGTAATTATTCTTCTTTACGCTTTCAAACATAAAAATATATCCGACATCACAGTAATTTTATTTTTTAAAGGAAAAGATATTCCATTAAGAAGAAGAAAAAAGAAACAATATCAAATCTTTGGCATATTTGCAATAACCGAAGAGGAACGTCTTCTATCCATACCAAAAAATCATCTAATGTCAAACTATACTTTGCTAGCTCATGGGCTAAAGCATTACAAGATCGTGGAATATGTCGATAACCTTTGATATCGCCTTCGCTTGCACCCTCTACTATGTTTCTCTCAATCCGCAATCAGTTCCATCTCATGTCTTGCACTTGATGGTGAAGAAATGGCTTCGATGACTTCAGTTGAATCTGATTCCGCCCACAGGGGTGAGTATAAAGACTGTAATGCCAGCTTAACGCCCTCCCTCATTGTCAGGCACTCTGCAAACTCCACCAGGACCATAATTGAGAGCTTTTTTGCTGCTTCCATCAAAACTTCCCCCTTATCATTCCTTATTACCACCCTGACTCCAATTTCCTCGTGTTCTCTGTCTATTGCTGCATCAACGTTTAGTTTATATACCCTGAGGAGGTGGGTTCCAATGTTGTACCAGCAGTGAGGATGAGTCGATGAAATTGTCTGATGGTCTGCTCGCTGTGATTGCTTCATTGTACTGATGGGTATAGGCTAGCTTAATTCCCTTCCTTCTAATACCTCCATGGAAAACCACATTCTTGTTGTTCTACAATTGCCATAGTAGTACTACTGCATGCTCCATTTCCTTATGACACTCCCCAGTGCCTATATGGAGGAGACGTTGAATCATTTCCTTACTTTCCGCTCTAGATGTCGTAGCCTGACCTCCCATAATGACCGCCCATGCCTCCCTAGCCACTTTGCATGTAGCAAATACGTTTGCAGGGAATCAAAGTCTTCATTACACACCACACATCAGCCCATCCTTGCAATTTTTCTGGTAGCTAGAGCTTCACCAATCGCCAGACAGTTATGAAGGAGTTTCCAGAAGAACAATTTAATTTTGCTTGGAATCTTGAGATTCCAAACTCTTTTCCACCAAGCATTGAGAGTAGAGTGGTTTGAAGAAATACCATGCGAGTAATTATCTCTTGCTAGGATGTACCCATTTTTCACTGAATATTCCCTATTTTTTTCATGGTGCCAAATTAGTTTGTCAAGAGGTTTCCGATAGCTGAGAGGAATGGAAAGTATGGTTGTTGTATCTTTAGATCTGAAGTTACTCGATATGTACTTTACATCCCATCGACCTGAGTCATTAACTAACTCAACTACTCTACTTGGACCCAGTGCTATTGGAGCAGTTAAAGGTCAAAATGTGGTTTGCCTAGATATCCAGGGATCTTGAAAAATTCAGACACTCTCCCCATTACCAATGCACCATCTAGACCCTTTTTTTAAGAAATCATGGCTCCAAAGGATACTGCTCTACAAGTAAGATGGTCTCGACCCTTTCTGCTCCCAGAATGTGGAATTCCTGTAGCACTTGGCTTTGAACACTCTCTCCACCAGAGAACCTTCTCTCTTGAATAACCTCCACCCTTGTTTGGCTAACATAGCTTGATTAAAACACTCCACATCTTTGAAACCCAAACCCCCCACATGTTTTGACTGGCTTAGGTCACTCCATTTCTTCTAGTGGATCTTCCTATCAGACTTAGTGTCACCCCACCAGAACTTTGCCATAATACTCTCAAGCTTATTTCATATGTTAGTAGGCAGCTTAAAACAACTCATTGCATATGTAACAATAGCCTGAACAACTGCCTTCAGTAAAACTTTCCTCCCTCCAATAGAAAACATGTCTTTGTTCCACCCATTGAGTTTTTCAATACTCGGTCTATGATTCATTCAAAAGAGTTGGCTTTATGCCTAGAAATCATTGTGGGGAGGCCTAAATATCTGGAATGGTGTAATACCTCTGAGACTCCCAATATCTGCTTGATGGAAGCTTTGGTGTAAGACTGAGCAGTTTTAGCAAAAGATATAGAAGATTTGTCAAACTTGATTAGCTGTCCCGAAGCCTCTGAATACTCAGTCAGGATATCCTTCAGAGCCACACATTCCTAATTAAAAGCTTGAACAAATATCAAATTGTCATCGGCAAACAAAAGATGGGAAATGACTGGTCCAGTCCTACTAGTGGGGATCCTAGAGATATGGTTATGAGCCTCAGCTGCACGAAGAAGTGAGGCCCCTTTTCATAGATTAGGAACAAAAAAAGTGATAAAAGGTCTCTTTGCCTCAATCCTCTTTTTGGCTCTATGCTACCAAAAATTTCTCTATTGATGCATATAGAATATGAGTCTGACATCACACAACGCATGGTCAAATCAATCCACCTTTAGTCAAATCCCATAGCTTCCATCATCTTTTTTACGAAGGTCCATTCTACCCTATCATAGGCCTTACTCATATCCAGCTTAAGAGCCACATGCCTATTATGGAATTTGTCACCCCTATGGAGAGAGTGCATATATTCAAAGCCCACCATGATGTTATCAGTAATCAGCCTACCAGGAACAAAAACACTCTAATTATCTGATATGAGATAGGGGATGATCAATCGTTGCCTGTTGGTCATTGCCTTGGAAACAATTTTGTAAACCACATTGAACAAACTTATTGGCCTGAAATTTGTCACCTGGGTGGGATCATTCTTCTTCAGTATTAGAACAATCCTAGTATGGTTGAGGTCTTCCACTGTCCTCCCATTGTTAAGCACTTCCAAACATAGGAGGGTAATATTCTGGTTTACCATTGGTCAACACTTCTGGAAAAACGATATTGACATACCATCAGGCTCGAGCGCTTTAGAGGAGTTCATCTGAAACAACGCCTCTTTTATTTCTTCTGCAGTGAAATCTTTGGCCAAGATTGCTTCCATATCTGGCAGGATCTTTCTAGTCACTGTTGCAATCACGCAGTTAATAGCATCTGTTGAAGGATTACAAGTATAAAAAATATTACAGAAATAAAATATAAAGGCAGACCCGATATGCTCATTTTCCTCGACCCATTCTCTCAAATTGGTTGTGGATTCCCCTGACGTAGTTTTTGTTCTTCCTTTGGGAGGCTTTCCCATGGAAAAACCTAGTGTTTATGTCCCCAACTTGTAACCATAACGCCTTATATCACTTTTTCTAGTATATCTCCTCAGACTCCATAAGCTTATCAAGTTTTTCTTCTGTGGATTGGATCAGATCCATAATTGAGGAACTGTGGAACTGTTATAGATAGGATGTCCCCATGCGAAATTTATGGCCTAATTGAAGTTCAGGTCCTGTAACTATACCTCCTCAAACCTTATAGTTTTAGGAAGTCTCTGAAGTCCTACATCCACAGTAGATAAGAACATAGGACGGTGATCCGAGAACCAGTACTCAAAGTTCCTTGCTCATGTGAATGGGAACATTGTTTGCCAACTACTGTTACAAAGCCATCTATCCAACCTCGTTGTTATATAATGTTTCCTTTTGCGTTTGTTATTCCATGTAAAAGTCGGACCTAAACTACCCACATCATTAAGGCCACTTCCCACTACTGCTTTTCGAAAGAGTTCTATGCTAGATTAAGACCTAGGACTCCCTCCAAATTTCTCCTGACTAAACATGATTTCATTGAAATCCCCACCACAAATCCATGGCATATCACATAAGTGACTTAGGCGCTGCAGAAGTTCCCAAGAATGATAGTGGTTATGTGTTTCTAGGTCCCCATAAAAACCAGTAAATCTCTAATCCTTTTGCAACTCAATCCTAATAATTGCATCAATGTGGCCTTTGGAGTACGACTGAGTTGAAACTGTTTGATAATTATTCCACAACAACATCCTCCTAGTCTAGTACGAGGCATAGAGAAGCAACAATCAAAATTAAGTTTTATTCTAGCATGCTTAGCTTGATAATCTAAGGCTTTAGTTTCGACAAGAAACAAAAATTTGAGTTTCATCAACTGCACTAACTTGTGAAAAGCTTAGAATGTTTGTTGGTTCCCAATACCACGAACATTCCAACATAATAGATTCATTGTTCCCATTGGGGTTGGGTCTCGCCAACATCCGCCGATACATCGGCACATTCAGTTGCAAACTGCTCCATTATATTTTTCTTGCTCGGAGCCACATCTTGAATCTGAGAGTCTTCATCCCATTTCCTTTTGCCAGAAAAGTCTAGCCTTGTACTGTTAGTGGGTGACAATTAGCAAGCTAGACATTTCCATGTAGCTTTCTTCGACTGTGCGTCAACACTTTGATCGTGGACAGTGACCACGACCTTCCCCTTATTCACCTCACTATCAAATGTTGCAGGCTACTTAACTTCGGTGGAGCCCCCATGTTGGCTGATATCTAACATTGAAGACGCCACGTCCTTCATTGATGCATGGGAAACATTACGTGACCTGGAATTCAATGTTGAAGACGTGGGACCACGACCTGTTGTAAGAGAACCGCCACTTGCATGTGAACTGCCCCTAAGATTTTGCATGACCACCACCATGTGCTGCAACATGAGAACCGCAACTTGCCAAGATTTCAGCGCCCAACATTGTTGGAGAATCCATTCTCTTGACTGTGGGTTCAACTTTTAGCATCTTCAATTTGGAAACAAAGTCTACCGTCATCACTGAGGAATCAACGTCCAAGATCTTCTCCATGGAATCAATGTCTGTGATATCTCCATCTCTAATGGAATTTGTTTCCATATTATCTGATGGTCCACCCAAGAGGAGAGTGAATTGGGTGCGATGGTCAATTTTAAAAATATCTTCCAATAACTTATTGATTTACATGAGTGTATTGGAATATGATGCAAATTAGAACATAGACTAAATTGCAAACGTTTGACACACAGATTTATAGTAGTTCGGCCAAGCCTACGTCCACTACCTAATCTCCCGATTAGGATTTTCTCAATCCACTAACTGATTCTCTTACGGGTAAGAACCAAATCGTTATAACTGCCCTTTTACAAGTTAAAGGCAAACAAATCCTTTCGCGGGCTACGAATGAACCAAATTTTCTTTTTCGAGATGAGGAGAAACCCATGTTCATTTTACAGGCTAATGAAGAACCAAATTTCCTTTCTACGGGATGAGGAGAAACCCATGTCCCTTTTACGGGCTAAAGAAGAACCAAATTTCCTTTTTCCGGGATGAGGAGAAACCCATGTTCCTTTTACAGGCTAAGGAAAAATCGTGATCCTTTTGTGGGATAAGGAACAACCGTTTCTTTTTTAAAGGTTGAGAAATAACCTATCCTCTTACAGGTTGAGGACGCACCTATCCTTTTACGGGATGAGGATGAACCGTTTTCCTACTTGTACGTGAGGATAAACCTTTTTCTCTTTTACAGGTTCAAAGATAACCTATATGATTTCAATCCTGAAATCATCAAGTGAACTACCTTCACTTGTCATGGTTGTTTCAGTCCAGAAACACACCAGTATTACAACACTAATATGTTGGTTGGTTCTAACGTAGTAGAACACTTTACAATTAAGCTCAGTACATATCATTACAAAGATATGAAATGTGAAATAAGTAATGCTACGTTGAAATACACCTACAGTCCTTTACCTTTTAATGTTTGGTATTGCTCAAATGCAGTTTCGAAAAGCATGAATGATATGATATGAAAATCAGTACTTCTTCAAAAATAAAATATACCACATAAACATTGACGCATAAACACAAATAGTTTTCAAAATAAATATTAAATATAAGTATGAAAACTTCTGATTCAATGATCATTAGTTAACGAAACTACTGATATAGTTCAATACAATACTTAAGATATGAAATCAAGTACAACTGTATATCTTGAATTATTTCTCAAATTCTATCATCAGCAAGAATGATACCAAATATGGATCAGTGCTGAGAATTTGTGTTGACACCAATAAAAATAGATTTTCAAAGATAAAATATAATTGAAGCCTAATATTAAAATCTATTGTAATGTATAGGTATCAGTAAAAAATACTTTGAAAGATTAGATAATAAAATTCAATTTTACACAGACTACCTTTCCAAAAGTATTGGAACAATGCAAAGTGATTGGCAAGTTGTTTAGTCCTAAGTATTGGTATATATAGATTTAGTGGGACATAGTCGTTAGACATTTGAAGTTCAAATAATATGAACGTTTACACACAACGGCTAGAATATTATATGAAAATAGTAACTGCAATTTTCACCAACATTCTGGTTCTTTTCAGATTTCATGAAATGGGAAAGTTTTGGAGAAACTTATTTCATGTATCAAAGACGATCTCTAATAAGTCTGAAAATGACTCTGTGCAAAAGTTTGTTCTAAAGAAGTAAATTGACGTAGTGTTCTTGTTCGAACAGTGACGGTAGTTAAATTAGCGTCCTGATTATGTAATCAGTGTCCTAACGCATAATATCAACTTTGTCGTTTTGTTCTGTGAGGGCGCTTATTACGTATAAGCGTCTGACTGAACACTTAAGTAAGGTCGCTACTAACTCGTAAGCGTCCTAACTTACTTTGACACTTGAACGACTTAACCTTGAGGGCGCTAATGCACATTTAGTGTCCTGCTATGTTTTAAAACAACTAAGTGCATGAGGGCGCTACTATCCGAGTAAGCGTCCTACCTTTATAAAACCTAAGCAACACATGAGGGTGCTACATTACGTGAGTATCCTACTAGATACGAACATAAAAACATAACATGAGGGCGCTACTACTATGTAAGCGTCCTACTAGTTAAGAACATTTTAAATAAGATACAAACACGCTGAAGGATAATCAGCGTCTTGAAAGTTACTAAGTTGATTCCCAAAGGTGAGAGCGCTTCTATCCAGAAAGCGTCCTGATAGTTTATTCAACTTATAACCATTAACATCCTCAAAGAAACATTCTTTGAAGAACTTAAGAAATCTTTCAGTGAGCTGATGCTGAGTCAGCTTCCTGATAACTTCAAAGGTTGACTAATAAGGGAAGCCGCTACTATATAAGTAAATATCCTGATTAATCAGTTCAATTCAACGTAGAACGTTATCAGCGTCCTAATGAGTCATCGGCGTCCTGACTTAACAAGTTCAGGAGAGCACTGCTAAATCATTAACGTCTTGAAAGATTCATTAAAAACAGTTTTGACTCGTGATTAAATATTCGATAAATGCGAATAAAAACTCGGTATATTTCAAATTAAATATATAAAATGAAATTATTTGAAATACCGTAAAATGTATGATCAAAATATGCAGATTTGAAAAGCATATGAATATGATGCATGGTATTGAAAAACATTTTGAACAATAATGATTAGAGAAAGATATACCTTAAAGCATGGCCTAGACATGTGAACATATATATGATAAACATGCTGCTACCAAGTATCAAAGTCTAAACATGCTGAATATATGCTAAGTTTCATAGAAGGCATTTGAGCAATAGCATACATTCATTGAACCAAAACTAGGCAAGTAATTTCAATTAAAGCATGGCCTAAATTGTTTGATTCACTAATTCTAATGAGAAAGCATTTGGAAGGGTGTACTCATTAGAAATCAGATATCCATGAGTTTGATGCAAAACATGATATGGTATAAAACAGATGTATCAAAATCAGAAAATCATTGAAAGAATAATGCCAAAAGATAATAATCATGAGTGTAGGCAATATTCTGTTCAAGATATAGGCGAATGATAAAGAGTTGTGTACATGGGTTATATATAAACATGAATCATGCATAGATGTGGTTTTCTAAGTTCAGAGCAAGCATGATCATGATTCGAACTAGCATAGGCAGAAATAAATTATTTGAATCACAGCCTAGCTATTGTGTTATTTGATAATTAGATAATCAGATATGACAAGTTCAAGATTAGCATAGATAATCATGATATTATAAGATACAAGATAAGTCTAATCATGATATTTATCAGACAGTCACAGATAATCATATCAGATAATCAAGATAGATGTGACTAGTTAGGAAAAATGTCACCAATAAACTGATAATTGCATTAAACATAGTAGGGTTTCATCATGATGCAGTTTATCAGGAAATATGAATAAGATAACATTAGTATGATGACAGATAATCATGTTCAAGAAAGCAACATAGTTATGCAACATAAATATTCGGGAATAATTTTGCAAACATAGAAATAGGCATATCAGAGCATAAATCAAGCAAATTGTGAACAGTGATTAGTGTGTGCAGCATTTGAATATGAAATATATCATTCACACAAATTGAAGTAGATCAATCATTCAAATATAGTAAAGCATTAAAAGATGAATGAGAAATAGAAAGATAGCTAAGCATAAGCAAGCATCACAGTAGTGAAATGTACAGAACTCATTGTGTGAGTGAAGCAGGGAAATTGAACAGAGTATACACATACACGATAATTTGAAAGATGAATTATGCTTAAACATTGAAAGTAAGTATTGTAAGAGAGTTTTAACCAAAAATACAAAAGATAGTTTAAACAAAATTTGACAAATTTGGCGTAACATGACTGGGGCTGGCAGAGAGGTTTCTAGATTTTCCTAGAAGAGTCTGGAGCATAGTCTTTGGAGCAAGGACATTTTTGAAGGCTATTGGTCCAACGAGCCATGAGAGTGGCGAAGCTCACACGGACGGCCTTTTCAATTAAAGCTTGGGATTCCTCATTTTCCTCAAACAGTGTCATCATCAGATCTCTTTGATGTTTTGCTTTGGCTTCAAGCTCTTTCAGGTGGTTCTTGTGCACTTTTAGAATGTCCAGAATAGCCTAAGTGCTGGAGGATAAAGACTTACTAAGATTGGCAAATTGTTCCTCAAGTGAAGCTGTAGACGGACGCGGTGGCCAAGGTTCTTCGGTACAAAAAGGAGACGCATGGTTTTCCCTAGGAACAATTTCCCAAGAGGATTCTTCATCAGATCCATTTGATGAAGAAGACGATAAAGAAAAATCATTAGAGGTGGAAGATGATTCTATTCTAGCTCTTTTCCTAGACTCAAGAGCTTTGGACGCCGTTAGAGAGATGAAGATGGTGATAAAACGAAGAAGATGAATGCGAATCGATTTTGCGCTGAGAAGTGAAGTAAAAGGGAAACGTATGAAGCAAGCTAATGAGAATCGAAAATAGAGTCTACAATTAATGCAGAAATGACATAGAATCATGCGCCAAGAGTATGATTAAACAGAGAATAAATTTAAGAGAAAGCATAAACATACCAAGTTACGGCTAGGTGGCATAGAGTTCTAGGATATCGATCCTAAGATACAAAATATGAAAACACCAAGACGAACTCAATAAAATGACCAAAGGATCTAGACTCTAGGTTGTTAGACCATAATTTCAGAGAACCCGCTCTGAAATGCGAATAAAAACTCGGTATATTTCAAATTAAATATATAAAATGAAATTATTTGAAATATCGTAAAACGTATGATCAAAACATGCAGATTTGAAAAGCATATGAATATGATGCATGGTTTTGAAAAACATTTTGAGCAATAACGATTAGAGAAAGATATACCTTAAATGCTTTGTGTATTTCTTATTTCTCATAACCGTTAAATCCAACTCTTCATTATGAGACCTTTATTAAGAGCATTTCGGAGTTGAATGACTTGAACGTTGATCGAGAGATGTAGACATGAAGCTTGATCGAAACGTCTGAGTGAAGTGATCTTGAAATCAAGATGTGATATTTGAAGTTCTTTAGTTGAAACGAACTTGACCGTTGGATATGAGCTTTGAGTTCCTTAATCGAGTCGTTCCTTGACTTTTTGCTTTTCTTTTGGTGTAAAGATAAGTTCTTGATAAACGTTCGTTAGCACGAAAAAGTACTTTGTTTGTGATTATCAAAATATACGTTATCATAGTATATTTAGGGACGAGCTAAGTGATGAACCGTATAGGTTAACATTATCAACATGGAAAGATAGTGCAGTATTGTCAACACTAATTGTAGGATGAATATTTGGGTTAGCTGTTAGCCCTCCAATCACGGGATCTCCATCGACTTGTATGGGAAGATTCTTTTTAGCTTGCAGAGAATCCGTCATCAACGCTGATTAGTCGGCCAAAGCGTCTTTGGCAACACCGGAGCTCGTCAAGGTCGGCAATCCACCTTGCTGGCGGTTAGTGAAGGTTGGTCTTGATGATGGGGCTCTCATCCAAGCACCAAACTGCATCGCTGGTAAATCCAATGTTGCTAGGTTGCAGGTGAACTCCCTACATTCTTTGAGGACATGATCAACCTTGCCACATGAATAATAGAAATCGTTGAGTTTTTCGTATTTTATATCGACACATAAGCTTGATACTGGATCATAAACTGCAACTTTGAGACCCCTCATAAGGGGCTTCCTTCGATCAATGGAAACACACACTCTTAGGCATCTTCCCCAATAGTTAGCACTATCTAACATGTCTATATCTTGGACTTCACCAATTTGATTGCCTACTTTGAGGGGTTCTTGGTCATGCAGTTTAGGGATAGATTATGTAGTTGTATCCATATAGGCATCTTTGCAAAGTCGAGAGTCTTCGGATTAATCCCCTCTTGGCAGGGTGTTAGGAGTAGTAATCTTTTCTCAAAACTCCATGGAGCAGTCCTCAACACCTTATTTGCATCATTCTCATTTTCAAATTTATAAAGGAATGAGTTTTCTCCAAGAAAACTGATCTCAATGTTGCCGGAAGGTTTCCACATCTTGTCTATAGCATTTGAGAACGATTCTCGAACTACTGGTTTCATACACAACAGTTTCCCCACCGTGTGTGCTAAAAGTTTGTCTCCTTCATGCACTAGTTCATCTTCAATCGTTATGAGAATTTCTTCATTGTCGGAAAGTTTGAGAGATTTCCATCTTTCAAGATCCAGTAGAATGACCATTGAAATGGCCTATGGGAATTGGCTCTCACAACGGAGAGGAGAGGAAGAAGCATTCACAGAGGAGTTAACACACACCCCACATCATAGTAATTGCAGTATATCTAGTGACTATACTGCAATTACTAAATATTCAAGTGTTCAAGTGTCGTTGGTAAATAGGCTTTTGACAAAAATTAACTATGATATGGGATATATTTTAAATTATTTATACTAGTCAAAAATTAGATAATAAGCCAACTTTCATATATCAAAATAAAATTTCAAAAAACATAGTTAAAGGATATCACACAAAAAGGTAACAACTAACAACTTCAGTTGGATGTTAATATGAATTTATAATTTACTAATGATTTCCTTAATATTAATGTACATGATAATTTTTTAGCTATTGTGGTGCAGTTATTATTCTTTTCTTTATATTTTCAAATGTAAAATATTAAGATTTTCCCAACAACATGCATACTATGTTTAGTGTCAACACTTCAATTTGAAAACTCTAATGTTAAAGTAGGCTTTTTATAAAAGGTAATTATGTTATTTTAACCATGGTTATATTTTAAATCATTTATATTGAATCAAGAGTTTGACAATGAACTAACTATTATACCACTACAAAAAAAAGAAGAAAAAAAAAAGACTTTTAGTAGTGAATTAAGTCGTTACTAAAGAATTAAATTCGTGAGTAAAACTTTTTACTTACAGAAATCCTATCCTTATTGCTTGGCGAATGAAAAACTGTGACAAAATTTTTAGTAACATCATATAATTTGTAAGTAAAAGTCACACATTTTACTTAATTTATTTCTTAACTAAAGGTCAAGTTTTGTAACTAAAACTATTTTTACTTATAAATTGTATTTATTAGTAAATGTCCAAGATTTGTTACTTAAAAGATTTTTAGTTACACAAACAATGCATAAATAATTGCTATTAAAGGTCGTTTTAAATTATTTTGCTAAATATAAACCATTTTTATTATTATTTGTAATATTATTGTTATTTGTTATTAAAATGAATTAAAAGAATTAATAAAACTAAAAAATAGATGGAATCAAGATTTTCTTTCATGATTAAAAACTTACATGCACAATCATAAAGTTTGAAAAACACACTACACAAGAAGTACACAAAGTTTATTACAAAAAATAAAAATCAAAAGTCATGTATCAAGAAAAAGCTCAAGATATCTATCAGTATTTGATCAAATAACCCCTCTAAATGTGCCACCCTGTTTGTAAGCATTGAGATCTAGGAACAATATTCGATGATTTGAGGCTCATACTCTACATCTAGGTCACTATATCTAGATGTCTGTGCATTAAAACTCGCTCAAGACATCTTCTTAAACATGTGTCTCACCATCCTGACCTACTCACCTAAATATGTAGAGTGATGATCGAGAACACGCTCCATGATCTTTAAGTCAGTAACAAATGACAAGTCTACTCGATCTTGAGTTGAAGGCCGAAGTATCTCAAATCTCTTATAAATTGATAAATAATATTAATCAATCTAAAAGTTCAATTAAAACTCACGAAAGTGCTCTCGACCTTCATATTTATTCAAGATTGTTAGGCATCGCACCTTTTTAGCATTTCAATCTTTCCAATTGGCGAGACGATATCATCGTACTAGCACCAATAGTATTTGGGCATAGAGACTAACCCATTAGTTTGCATTCATTATCCTCTTTTGATCGATTGATTAAATTAGTAGCCGATTTTTTTGAAATGTACAATATATTAGCATAAAAAATTGGCAATTACATAAAGAATAAGATGAATAAATATTATTGTCAATATACAAATCCGAAAGCATTAAAAAAATTGACAAGGTCTCATTTGCATTTTCACCAAAATGAATTTACAAAACCAGTATTATATATACATAATATTGTTAATATAATTAAATTATTAAAGTTAAATCTAATGATTTAACATCTCTTCAAGAAAAATACAAAATCATCATTAATTTATATTGTAATATTTTAAAAATATTGTTAAAGGAAATGTTAAATATCATAAAACGTAAGGGTGATAATATAGGTCACGACACGATAACATGACTTGAAACTGACATAAAATTAACGGGTTTGGGTTTAGAATAAATAAGTGCGGGTCAAAATAGGTTAAATGCGATGCTACACGATTAAATTTCAGGTAAAAATCAGGTTGACACTCTAAACCCGAAATTGACCCGTTTAATATGATTATATTTTGTATTGAGACTTATGTTATGTGTAAAGACTTTTAATATTTTATGTCATGTGTTGAAACTATAACTTTATAATGTTTTGGTATTTACTATATGATTGTATAATTTTGATTTTAAAATTTTGATTTATATGTTAATTTAAAATTTATGCATGTTAAACAAATTATAATGAACTTGTTTAAGCTTTAAAGGTTATAAACAGGTGAACTTGTTTAACTTGTTTATTAAACGTGTCGTGATCGTGTTCACATATAGGACACGTTATTTAAACGTATCGTGTTCGGGTTTACAATATATTCATTATACATGTATCTCGACACGACACGATTACGACACGGGAACGCGAATTGTCACCACTAACAAAATTTAAAAACATTTGAAAAAAAAATTCTAACGCTAAAAAATTGAATATCATTGTAAAATCTATATTTTTTTTACATTTGTAAAATTAAAAAAAAAATTGAAATCATTATTACATTTTAATATTTTAAAATTAAAAATATATTAAATATCTAAAAAATTGAAGAACATTTGAAAAATTATATTTTAATGTTTAAGACAATAATAACAATACTTTAATCATATTTTTAATATTTTAAACTAAAAGTAAAATTATCATAAATTATTAAAAAGACTACATGTAATTTAAAAAAGACTTAGTTGACTTGAATATTAAATAAACAAGTTTACAAACCTACATAATGCACAAGTGCACTTTAAAAATATAAGTAAATTATATTATAAAATAATTATTAATTATAATAATTAATAATTTATTTATAATATAATTTACTTATAGTGCAATCTGTGCATAGTATAGGTTTATAAACTTATTTATTTAATATTCAACTCAATTAAGCCATTTTTTAAACTGAATGTAATCTTTTTAATAATTAATAATAATTTTATTATTCATTCTTAAAAAAAAACCCTTTAAGCCAACAGAGCCAACAGAGCCAACAGAGCTCCCGCGTTATTGGTTCGCTTGGGGGGAGGGGCGGCATATAGTGCCAGAAATTGACGATTCTCACGGAGGTGCAAAGTTGGTGGAGATTAGTTGAAATTTTCGTGAAGACGGGAGCCAATTCTACTTACGTAATGCAAGGGTGTAGTTAAGGTAGCCGTATGTGGGGGTCTGGATACTCCCCTTGTAATCGATAACTGGTTGTTTCCTCCAAAAAAAAAAAAAAAAAACCTTTAAACATTATTGTAAATACATATGTAAAAGAAATTACCATACAAGAAAATGGTATAAAAAATCTATAAATGATAACATTTGAGTGAAAAATTCTATGAAATAATTTTTAAAATATAACTTTTACTTAAACATAGCTTTTGTATATGCTATAATACGTTTTTGTAACCTTTTTCTTGGCCTAAATACCGCACACATCTTGCTTCCCGAACGATTTCGCTCGATTTCCTTTCTTCTAAGTCTATCTCTTCTTTTCGTTTCTTTGAACCCACTGCTTCTCTAAATTAGGGTTTTCTGATAGCACCTTTTCGAATCGCGCGATTTGAAAAACTTCCTTGACCTTGAAAAAGCCCTAATCACTTTCCAAACTCTAAAACAAAAGATCGAAACACGAAGAATCAACGAAATGGCACAACAATGACGAAATATAACTAATTTCACAGCTCTAATCGAAGATCTAGACAAAAAAATAGAGAAACAAGCAAGATTTTGATCCAAAGAACTATAACTAGCTTGAAGAACACCATGAAAACAAGAAAATCTGGAGATTTAAAGATGGTTTTGTTCTGAACTCACTACGGTTGCTTTAAGAGAAGAAGAAGAAGAGAGAAACGAAAGAAACAAATTTTTTTTAAGACAAGGGTTTTTTGGTAACTGTTCTCTTTGACAGGATCACTATATCTTCTCTCTGGTTTGGAACGAAAGGTCTCTGTTGAAGTTGTCTCTCTCTTTCTTTCTTGCATATGCATTTGTTCTGTACCAACCCTACTCTGCTTCCTCCATCTTTTCCGCGCAAAAACCGAAAGATCATCAAACTTGCGAGCTTCGCTACCCAAAGCTCGTCTTCTTACATGCTCCTCTCTTTCAGGCAAAAAAAAGAAAATCTACAAACCCTAGATACTTTGCTTCAAGTCATCGCTAGTTCTAAGGCTAGATGTTATGAATAGTTGTATTTTTTTTCCTTTAATCGCGTACTAGTTTTGGAAATCTTGTAATTGTTAATGGTTCTTTAGAATACTTTATCTGAATGCGACTTAATTATCTCGATAAGTTTATATAATTTAGTTTTGGTGGTATCCAGAAAAGGTGTGGCAAGTATTGAGAATTAAGTCGGATATTAAATAAAAAAATGTTTAAATTGGAAATAAAGAAATCTGAATAAAAAAAAAGAAAACAAAATAAATTTATAAAATTAAATGATAAGAATGAAGATAGAAAATTCAAAATAAATATATAGGAAATTGCCAAATCTTGCAGCAAGAAAGAATAATTGGAGTTCCACTAAAAGAGGAAGATTAAGAGACGGAAGAAAAATTGTTGAACAAGAAGAGCTGTGAAGAAGGTTTACGGAAGAATCAACGTGAATCAAAGGGTAACATTATTATTAATATCTTTATAAATTCGTTAAGTATTTTGAAATTGTAATAACATTTTAAAAACGTTATTTTAATGTATGTTAATTTCTTTTTATATTGGCTAAAATATTAATAATTCATCCTGTACAATGTTATCAAAAACTTTTATATGTTGATGAATGGAGTGAAAAATAGAGTCATAGAATAGACAGACAACTTCTAAGAATTAAACGACAGCAGCGATAAAGATTGTGTCCAAAAACTCTAAAAAATAGAAAGCGCGAAGAAGAAGAAAGATAAAAAAATTTCAATGAATTAAGAAAGCGTAAGACAAACATTGAAGAAAGATGTATATTCAAGAAAAAACGAGAAAGACAAGGATTGAAGAAAAACGAAGATTAAAGAAAGAAAAGGATGAAGGAAAGTGGCATTTGAAGAAGATTGAGGCTTAAGATATTAAATCTGTAGACTAAGGGCTATGGGGCCCTCAGATCTGAGAAAGACTTGTCACAAGTGAGACCATTCTTCTTTGCCCCTATGAAAATGACTTGAGAGTGAGAAAGTTATGGGCAATAAAAGAAGTCGTTGCCACAACCATTGCCTCCTACGACACCACCCAATGCAAGATGTCGGATGAACGTCCGAGTAAAAGGGACGCAACCAATGCTATCTCCGCCACTGCCACTACTGTCGAACCCAAACTAATGAGGGTTGTTGCCGCTTTGGCCAAACCCAAACCGTCGTTGAGGGAAGCAGCCTGAATATAATCCAATTGATTTCAACGTATATTGGATCATAGAAAAGTCGTGTAATATTTAATGTGATCCAACATATGTTCGTACCCAATGTTGGTTGCTAATATTGGGTTCTAGGCTTGTAGCGTACATACAATATATTTATATATATATAAACACATTATTTTAAATATGTTGTAAAATTAATCGATAACTATTATAAATAAATAAATATAAATGAAATAGAGAAATAAAAAGATATTTTATTCTCATGATATTCTAGACTTATATAAGCCTTTTGTATATCTAGTGCAATCTAAACACCTCCTTATATAGGCTTATGCTCATAATAGAGGATTAAAGTACATTAACAATATCAATAAATTCAATGGTTACAAAAATTAATTCTATTAGCTATTACAAAATTAAATCCAACACTAATATAAAGGTTACAAAATCTTTGTAATGAATTGGAGGTTATGATGATATTCAAATACATTTATAACACTCCCCCTTTTGAATACCATCATACACAGAGAACATGCTTCGTTAAAACCTTACTATAGACAATCCAGTGGGAAAAAAATCTAAAAGCAAAAATAATACAATGCACTAATTAATAACTCATCTTCATAAGAATTTTTCCTCTCATGTTGACATCATCGAATTTTTTTCAGTAGCTTGACGCTTCAAATACCTTTCAATCTCTGTATGCTAATATTGTAAATTGGCTCCACAAATATTGTAATTGACAAAACTTTAGCAAAGAAACTGGTTAGAATAATACATTATGATCATATTTCTGCATATTAATTTTATCACTTTTTATAGCTTATAGATTTCAATGAAATATGTTTATTTAATAAACCTTCTGAACTTGTTACATATCCAAGTAATTATGATCTTGACGCTCTTGAATAAAATAAATTCATATTACTTGTCATATGAAAATATACTATTTTAATGCCTCAACTTGATGTAAAGTTGTATCTTGCTAGCTAATAAATTACTTAAGAACATAATATAATATATGTTCTTTGTATAATTTATAAGATACATAAATACATCAATTGCATAAAAATATGGTAATTCGATATCAAGTAATTTTCAATCATATTCATTATGAGAAAAATGATCTTTATTGATTTCAAGCGATCAATCATTAAATAGCTTAAGGAATATGTTTTACCAATATATATATAGTTAATTTATCTTAATCCTCTATTTCACTAAATTGCCTAAGGGATAAAAATTCCACCAAAAAATAATTCATGAACAAGCTAAGGCAATTTTTCTTTTATTTCTCTAAACTTAATTGCATATTTCTCTTTTAAAGACAATACTAATAAATTGTTCAAAAGTTTTTATAAAACTCAAATAATCAACATATGCCCTAATAAATACAAATCAATAAATATATATATTTTTTTCATAATATGCATATGGTCACAAATACTTATTAAGCTATTATAAAATATGTATGCATAATAATCATATAAATATGAATATAGTTTTGAATCAAACAATTTTGAATCATCCGATGCTTTAGCTTCGAGCTTTTTAATCATAAAAATATTTTTATAAATATATATCATCATTCATGGATCTATTCATTTCCTTGAATAGTTTCATATAAATAATTATTTATATCTAAAATGATTTACGCTTCATGCATTTAAATTCTATTTTAAATAGTTCTCGTTCATCAACGAGTTTAGCTAATAATTTTTTACTTCTGCCAATAATTTCAACGTCGACATTCTTCACACAATTTATGGTGTGGGATCCCCATTTTTCAAAAATATCAATGGACACATGAAAATATCAATGGAAATATCACGAGCAATATTATTTTCTTCTCATGTCTATCATCTATATATGTATGGAATTTTATGAGATTCCCTCATAAAAATTTATTCATCCTTGAGGAATATTAATTCTTGAAATTCATATATTTTCAAAACATACTTATGTTCATTTATTAGACATTTATATTAAATTTATTTCTCTTAGAATATTTATTTCATACTTCATAACTCTTCAAGATATTTTTGTCTCTTTCATGGACATTCATTTTTCAATTTATTCCTTTTTATGGAATATATATTTCTCAAACCATAACTCTTGAAGAGATAATCATATATGTTTCTTCGTTAAACATATATATTTTTCCTATTAAAGGAATATTTAATCATCAATCCATACATCTTTATGAAATATTTATTTCTCAATATTTTATTCCTCTTTAGGAATATTTTGTATATATATTCCTTTTATAGGAAGTTGTGTCCTTTGACTTGACCAGTCAATCACACTTCAAATGTGTCACATATTCATGTGTTAACACATAAACAATTTGTTCTACAAGGACTTCATCAACAAATACATCAGTTAATTAATCTGCAATTATTTTGCACATAATTGTTCATGTGAACTTAGACTTCATTTTTTGGCTTCTCTTTTGAGCCTTTAGTGCATATAGTCTCATGTTGCTTCTAGCAATTTATATGTTAAAAACTTGACTTTTCTCTTGTAATGAGAAAATTAATCTGTATTGGCTCATATTGCATTAGCAATTTTATATGTCATTATTCTGAAATTCACTTTCCTCCCCCTGATGGCAGAAAAATTGCTTCAGTGTACATTGGCCAATTATGTCATTATTCAAAGCATTATTGATCAAGGTTCCAAAAATTTGGCTATCTATATCATTATTTAAAGTATCATTGAGGTTTCTCAAACTTGGCCAATTATGCCAAAATATAAATATATTTGTGTCAAAAAACTCATGGTTCCGAATCACAATATAATTCAATTGACTTCATAATTTCATGATATAATAAGCCAAAAAAATAAAGTAGGAAGCCCCACTAAATTCTCCTTTTCCCAAAAATAAATAAAGCAATATATAAGAATATCTTTCAATATGTGACATCTATTTGTTCACATATTTTCAAAATTAAGAAAATGACATAAAATATAAGGCATTAACTGCCACTATGAATCTTGTTTTATTTGTCAATATACTAATTACTCTTTATGAGCCATCAATAATTTTTCTCAACCTATTTTCTTTATTGAGGCTTAATAAAAATCAATCATTTGGTGATACATGTATCCAACCAATGCTAATTTATTTCATACATAATGCAAACACTTTATATTATATAATTTCTTTTTGTTGTAATAATAATATCATTCCACTTTGGTGGAAGAGTAAATATATTTGAAATATATATGGCTATAACTATATTTTCAAGAATTATAACTATCACGATTCTCATAATAATCTCAATTATGAGGTTTGCCATATTCAATTTCTCATCCATAGTTATGACATTTGTCATATTTATTTTCATCCACCATGACCTTTGCCACTTAATTTCATCCATCATGGCCTTTATAATATTCATATTTCATGATATACATGATCATGATCATATTCATTTATCATGCATTATGGCCTTTGCAACATTTATTTGCACTCATGATCATGGTAATATCAATTTTCTTTTGATGATCATAGACAAAAAATATCATTCACTTTAGGGAATGATTTACAACCAGCTAGACCAGCTTAGTAATTCTTCACCATAATCATTTTCTTGAGAAGACATCAACGCATAATTTTTCATAACAATTTTTTTTTCAACACGTGATTTTTCATCACAATTTTTTTTTCTTCTCAACATGTGATTTTTCATCACAACCTTTTTCTTGAGAAGACTTCAACACTCTATTTTACTACTTCAGGAGCACATTTGAAGTGTAAAATAATGTCTTCTTCATTTTATTTTACATAACTTTGATCTTCCAACTTCAGTGGATTTGATCATAAAATATTTTGGATCAAAGATCACAATATTTACATCTCATTGGTATTGCAACTTCAAGTGCAATCAACCATAAAAGTCTTCCTAGTCTAGCTTTCGGCTAGAATTTTTTTTTTATAGCTTTAGGTTATAAAATATTTTCTTCACAACTTTTTGCCATATGAATCAAAATATAATAATATAGCTTCAAACATATGATTGTTCTACATAACTTGAGGCTATAAACAAAATATTAAATAATGACAATATAAAATAACTCAATATTAAATAGTATCAAATAAAAAATAAGATATATAATCTTATCACCAATATACCTTTTCCATTTAGATAAGCAATCTCCTTCAATTTCTAGAGCTTCGTGTTGATAACGTGTTGTAAAATAAATCGATAACTATTACAAATAAACCAATATAAAGAAGACATACTTGAGAAAGAAATAGAGAAATTGGAAGATATTTTATTCTCATGATATTCTAGACTTATATAAGCCTTTTGTACATCTAGTGCAATCTAAGCACCTCCATATATAGGCTTATGGTCATAATAGATGATTAAATTACATTAAAAATATCAATAAAGCCAATGGTTATAAAAATTAATGCCATTGGTTAATACAAAATTAAATCCAACACTAATATAGAGGTTACAAAATTTTTGTAATGAATTTGAGGTTATAATGATATTCAAATATATTTATAACAAAATAAGATTAAAATGCCCAGGCAATCGCTAGGTTTTTTTAATATGATTGCTTAAGTTATCCAATGTCATTTTTGCCTATTTTTGACTTTTCAACTCGCGACATGGCAAAGAAGAGGTTTTTTTCTTTTTTTTTTTTAAAAAAAAACTTTTTTTAATGCCATGTTGGAAAAAACACTTGCAACATTTTTTAAATTTGTTGAAGGCGTCTTTAACAAAGAGACACAACCATTAATGGACCCCATTAACGGACTATCTTTACACCAATTACTAATATAACCCCACCCTAACATATATACACTATTCGTACCCCAGCCAAAAAACAGGAAAACCCTAAACTACCCTTCTCCAATTCGTACCCCAACCAAACCTTTCCTCTCTTCTCCACCGTTTCTTCTTCAAAACCCTAGCCCCCAACTCCAAAGCCCTCTATTTTCATCTTCTTATCTTAGTTGGAAGAAGATTGGAGCTAGAGAAGCATCGTTTGGACCCCATTTAGAGCTAATCGCCACTTGTTGGTCTTCGAAATATTTTCGATGTTTGATCCATTAAATTGATAAGAAATGCATGTTTTAATGGTTTTTTTTTTTTTGTTTCTATGCACTTTTATTCATGAAATGGAGCATGTATGGGTGTTTTTCGTCTATTTTGTGCAAAAAAAAGACAAAAACGAAGCTCGTCACCATTGACGAACTTCGTCTTAGGGTCGGCCACGCAGGACCTACCGGTACAAAGTAGGGTAGGCCATGCATGATCGACTCTACTTTGTACATGTCGGCCATGAATGGCCGACCCTACTTTTGTTAATCTAAGTGGTTCCCACTTAGCACGTCCTTAAATATACTGTGATGAAGTATATTTTGATGATCACAAACAAAATACTTTTTGGTGCTAACGAGCGTTTATCAAGATCTCATCCGAGCACCTAAGGAAAGTAGAAAGCCAAGGAACGACTCGATCAAGGAACTCAAAAAACATATCCAACGGTTAAAAATGTTTCAATCAAAAGGACTTCAACGATCATATCTGGATTTCAAGATCACTTCACCCGAATGGTTCGATCAAGCTTCAAGTCTTCATCTTTCGATCAACATTCAACTCCAACGCGAAATTCATTGAGGATCTCATAATAAAGAGTTGGATTTAAAGATTATGAGAAAATGGGAAATATATTGTATTTAAGGTATATCTTTCTCTAATCGTTATTGCTCAAACATTTTTCAAAACTATGCACAAATCACTTACATACTTGCATGTTTTGATCATACGTTTTACGGTATTTCAAATGATTTAATTTTTCTATACTTAATTTGAAATTTATCGAGTTTTTCTTCGCATTTATCGTATATTTAATCGCGATTCAAAACTATTTTTAAAGAGTCTTTTACGACACTAATGATTTAGCAGTGCTCTCTTGAACTTGTTAAGTCAGGACCTAATGACTCATTAGAACGCTGATAACATTCAAGGTTGAATTGAGCTGATTAATCAGGACGCTCACTTGTATAGTAGCGGCCTACCTTTAGTCAATCTCTGAAGTTGTCAGGGCGTTGATTCAGTATCAGCTTAATAAAAGATTTCTAAAGTTCTTCAAGGAATGTATCTTTGAGGACACTGATAGTTATAAGTTGAATAAACTATCAGGACGCTACTTGGATAAGAGTGCCCTCACCTTTGGGAATCAACTTAGTAACTTTTAGGACGCTGATTGTCCTTTAGCATATTAGTTTTACTGTTCAGATGTTTTTAATGTGGTAGGACGCTTACATTGTTGTAGCGCCCTCATATTATGTTTTATGTTTTAAAAGGTAGGACGCTTACTTGGAAAGTAGCGCCCTCATGTACATAATTGTTTTAAAACATAACTAGACGCTAACTGTGCATTAGCGCCCTCAGGGTTAAGTCGTTTAAGAGTCAAAGGAAGTCAAGATGCTCACGTTTTAGTAGCACCCTCACTTCATTGTTTAGCAGGACGCTCATACGTAATGAGCGCCCTCAAAGAACAAAATGACAAAGTTGATATTATGCGTCAGGGCACTGATTGTGGAATCAGGACACTAATTCAACAACCGCCACTATTCGAACAAGTACACTACATCAATCTACTTTTTCAGAACATATTTTTGCACAGAGTCCTTTTCAGACTTATCAGAGATCCTCTCTGATACATGAATTAAGTTTTTCTAAAACTTTCATTTTTCATGAAATATAAAAGAACCAAAAAATTAGTGAAATTGCAGTTGCCATTTTCATATAACATTGTAGCCATTGTGTGTAAATGTTCATATTATTTGAACTTCAAATGTCTAACGGTTATGTCCTACTAAGTCTATAAATATCAACACTTAGGATCAAACAATTCGCCAATCATTTTGTATTGTGCCAATACTTTTTGAAAGTTAGTTTGTGTCAAAATGTTTTTCAAACATCTAACTTTCAAAGTATTTTTTACTGATACCTTACGTATTCAAAAGATTTTCATATTAAGCTTCAATTATTTTCTATCTTTGAAAATCTATTTGATCTGGTATCTACTCAAATTCTCAGCACTGATTCATACTTGGTATCATTCTTGCTGAAGATAGAATTTGAGATAGTTCATGAGAAATACAGTTGTACTTGATTTCATATTTTAAGTACTGTATTGAACTATATCAGTAGTTGTGTTAACTACTGATCACCTAACCAAAAGTTTTCATACTCATATTTTATATATATTTTGAAAACCTTTTGTGTTCATGATTTACACTGGTCCTTCATTTTCAAGTCAATGTTTATTTGGTGTCATATTATTTTCGAAGAAGCACTGATTTTCATATCACATCATTTATGCTTTTCGAAACTGCCCTTGAGCAATACCAAACATTGAAAAGTAAAGGACTGTAAGTGTATTGCATCTTTGCATTACGTATTCATATTTCATATATTTGTAATGCTATGTACTGAGCTTAATTGTAAAGTGTTCTACTCAGTTTGGACCAACATTATTGTGTTGTAATGCTGGTGTGTTTCTGAACTAAAACAACTAGGACAAGTGAATGTAGTTCACTTAATGATTTTAGGACTAAAATCATGGTAGGTTATCTCTTAACCTGTAAAAGAGAACCGGTTCATCCTCATCCCATAAAAGGATAAGTACATTCTTAACCTGTAAAAGGATAGGTTATCTCTTAACCTGTAAAAGAGTAACTGTTGTTCCTCATCCCGTAAAAGGATCACGGTTCTTCCTTATCCTGTAAAAGGAAAACTATTCCTCCTTATCCCGTAAAAGGAAATCGGTTCTTCCTTATCCCGCAAAGGGAACATGGGTTTTTTCTCATCCTGGAGAAAAGAAATTTGGTTCATCCTTAACCCATGAAAGGATAGGTTTGCCTTTAACCTGTAAAAAGGTAGTTGTAACGGTTTGGTTTTCACCCATAAGAGAATCAGTTAGTGGATTGAGAAAATCCTAATCTGGAGATTAGGTAGTGGACGTAGGCTTGGCCGAACCATTATAAATCCTGTGTATCTCACTTTTGCATTTTAGTCTGAGTTATGCGTTCAATTCCATTACACTTATGTATATCACTAAGTTATTGGAAGAGAAATTTAAAATTGACCATCTCACCCAATTCACCCCCCTCTTGGGTGGACCAACAATTAGTATCAGAGAGGGTTCTCTGAAAATTTGGTCTAACAACCTAGAGTCTAGATCCTCCGGTCAATTATTATCAGATTCTTATTTGGCATCTCGTTTTTCGTGTCTTAGGATAGAAATCCTAGACTTTTTTTGGCATGATTATTCCTTCGAACTCTTAACAAGCTATCTTATGATTTATCACGCTTATGACGGCGCATGACTCTATGTCATTCTTGCATTTAATGCAAACCCTATTTTTGATGTCCAATAGCTTGCTCTGTACGTCTCTCTCTCACTTAATTTTTATTTTGAGCGCGAATTCTTTCCCTATTCATCTTATTTGTTTCCATCTTCATTTCAACTCTCTAATGGCATCCAAAGCTTCTAAGTCTAAGAAAAGAACTAGAGATGAATCATCTTCCACCTATAGTGACTTTTCTATATCGCCTTCTTCATCAGATAGATCTGATGAAGAGCCCTCTAGAAAAATTGCTCCCAGAGAAAATCATGCGTCTCTACTTCTTTACGAAGAACCTCTGCCACCGCTTCCCGCTGCAGCTTCAATTGAGGAACAATTTGACAAACTTAGTGATTCTTTATCCTCCAGCTTGCAGGCCGTTTTGGTTATGCTAAACGAGCCCGAGAACTGGCTGAAAGAGCTTGAAGCCAAGGAAAAATGTCAGAAAGATCTGATGATGGCACTGTTTGAGGAAAATGAGGAATCCCGAGCTTTGATTGAAAAGGTTGTCCGTGTGAGCACCGCCACTCCCATGGCTCACAGGACCAATAGCCTTCATGGATGTCCTCGTCCTCACTTTGAAGATTCTGCTCCGGAATCTTCTAGGAATGTTTAGAAACCTCTCTGCAAGCCCCATCATGTTAAGCCAAAATTTTCAAATTTTGTTTAATCCATCTTTTGGAATGTTGTTTAAAACAATTCTACAATACTCATTTTTGATGTTTATGCAGAATTTCTTTTAATTAGATGTGTATGTGTTTGCCCCTTTTTCTTCTCTAATATACTTTGTTTGCTTTTCACATCTTGACTATTGCTCTTCATCTTGATTAATTACTTAATTGTGGGTGATTGCTTTGTTTTAATCTTTTAGTTCACTTGCACAATGCATTCTGCACATCTCACGACTTAGTTGATGCGCAATTATGCTATG
>JAYMFD010002777.1:0-34314 GCA_035771175.1 Paratinospora sagittata | reverse complement strand
GCCAATATAAAACATAAGATCAAAATGAACTAAGTCATATCAATTTAACATAGTTTCTAACATTTTAAACCCATGATTCTACTCAATTTGGGTCCAATTAAACAATCCCCAAGTCAATTTCAAAAATTAACTTGCTTTGGGTGAAAAGTCCCAATTTGGGCAAAATCCCCAAATTACATGCAAAATTGCCAAAGTACATGAAAAATGCAAAATACTTAGCCTAGATCAAAATTAGTCAACCTTAGGGTGTCCATTATGAGAACCCACTGAATTCAATCATCAAACAAACCTAATCATGTCCAATTAGACCTACATTGCATAATTTTCTAGATTTTATATCAAGAGCGTCAAAAGCCTCAAATATGGAAATTTTCATACATAGGCCATATTGCCAATTTTACACTAGGCCACCATGTTCAGCCATGAATTTTACTGATCTTGCAACATGGAATCATCGACAATGGCCGCTAGGTCAACATAGTTGACATGCAAAGATTTTGAAAAATTCTAAAGTCATAAACTAAGTATAGGTCATTTGAACTAACCCTTCCAATTTCTTGCTAGAAATTGGGGGTTTCACCATTAGTGTACTCCTAACACTCTTTAATCACACATATGTGACATACAAGACTCAACTCCAACTTTGGTCTTCCACCCATCCAAGGTTCATCACAATGCATGCAGCAAAATGAAACCCTCATGCTCAAAATAAAGCTATCATGCAACTAATAGAGAGATTCAAGGAAGAAAGGGACGAAAAATGCAAACCTTAGGTGTTCTTGAGCAAGAAACCACCAAACCCTAATTTTCCTCTCCTTTTCTCCTCTCCAGCTCCTCTATCTCTTTTCTGGCTGAGAAATGAGCAAATGAACCTAAAATTACGTTTTGGTTGCTTAAATAGACAAGCTTGGGCCCACAACTAAAAGTTACCAAAAACTATCAAAAAATCAGTTTTCCAGTTACAATACTTGCATTTAGATAGTAAATTTCTTGCCAAATACCCACCACCTTAACATCTTAACCGTGCAAACGTTGCATGAGTTAGGTACCAACATTCTGGTAAACTTGCAACTCAATCCAACGGTGGGATTACGAGATCTAACTGTTTGATCAAAACTGCATAAGAAAATCAGAAAATTGGTGAAACAGTGTTTGGAGCCTTATAACTCATAGTAGGTAATTCCGATCAAGATCCACACCGTTCATAATGAATATCTATCATATAAGAATGAGCTGAAAAAATTTCAGCTCAATCGGACAACGGATCTAGGAGATCAAACCATTGATGTAATTTGTGACAGAAATCTCTTCCTCCATGGAAACAGCTCCATTGGATCCAAAACACCGTTCTCGACATGTTCTGACGTTAAACGGGTCTCCGATGGTTCCGAAGCTTCATGCACACTCTTTATGACCTAAAATCATGCAAAGAAACTCAAACTTACATGCTTCGAGCATCAAAATACATATACAGATACGTATACGAATATGTATACGGGTACTCTGCGGGTACACTATGGGTCAAAATGACGTCACCTAAAGGCACGGGTGCTACAATTATAATCGTTGTTAGCAGTCTCCTGGATTGTCTCAAGGTTGAAACAAACCAAGGTAAAGTGATTTGTGATTCCAAGATTGGAATCAAGGTCTAGTTTCACCCTTTATCTTGAGAAAGGTCAAGTGGCTCTTTCTTAGCCCGCGAAAAAGATATCGGCTTTCCTTTGCCCTTGAAAAAGGAACTAGTGGTTTGTCCTTAGAACGTGAAAAGGATAGGTTTTTTTTAAACCTTGAAAAAGGCGTAACGGTTTGGTTCACACCCTTGAAGTGAACCTGGTATAGTGGAATCCGAGAAACGATTTCTCTAGGCGTAGAGGTACGAAAAGGATTTTTTTGAACCACTTAAAAATCATTGTGTCTTCTTTATTTTCGCACTTTACATTCATGGACTTTGATTTTTAAAACATTTACTTGTATCATCTTAAAGATTCCATCAAAGAACTTAATAAATTTCAGAACCGGCCATTACACCCAATTCACCGCCTCTTGGGTGTCTATCACCAAGAACATAAATGAGATGAAAACATTAGGAAAGAACTCTGACCAAGAGGAGATCGTTAGGAAATTTCTGAGAGGGTTACCTAGGATATGGGAACCCAAAGCCACAACCATAGAGGAAGTCAAAAATTTGGCTGAATACTGTTATCTCAATGAACCCCATGCCATAAATGTTTTGATGATTCCAAATATCTCCAATCTGTATATATAATGATCTTGCCAAGTGTTTCAGATCTTTCAAGAATCAAGATCAAAGAACTGAGCTCACATGCCTATTGAACATCACAAGTAAAATTCGGAGTTTGTCAACACTTAGAATGTAAAGTCTATAGATCAATTTGCTCTCAGTAAGATTTAATCATTTTCGTATTTTGATCATACGCTTTACGATATTTCAAATGACTTAACTTCTCTATGATTAATTTGAAATTTACCGAGTTTTTATTCGCATTCATCGTATTTTTAATCGCGAGTCAAAACTACTTTTTTAGAGTCTTTCAGGACGCTAATGTTATAGCAGCGCCCTCCTGGACTTGATGAGTCAGAACACTGATAAAATATTAGGACGCTGAAGGTTGAATTGAACTGATTTATAAGGACGCTAACTTGTAAGTAGCGGTCTTCCTTTAGTCAACCTTTGAAAGTGTTAGGACGCTGACTTAGTTTCAGCTCACTGAAAGTTCTCTTAATTTGTAATTGATTTCTATCTTTAAGGATGCTGATAGTTATAAGTTGAATAAACTATTAGGACGCTACTTGTATAGGAGCGCCCTCTTCCTTAAAATCAACTTAATAAATTTCAGGATGCTTACTGTCCTTCAGCGTACTTAATATTGTTTTAAAAATAGTTTTCAAAGTTCAGGACGCTCACTTGTGAGCAATGCCCTCGTACTTTTAATGTTTTAACACAAAACATGACCTTAACTGTCGATTAACGCCCTCAGAATTTAAGTCGTTAAAGTGTCATAGTAAGTCAGGACGCTTACAACTCAGTAGCATCCTCACTTCATCGTTTGGTAGGACACTGATGCTAAATGAGCGCCCTCAAAGGAACAAAAACAAAAAAAAATGATATTTCTATTATTCTGACTCGTACTTCCTTTTAGCCACCTTTTCAGAACAATTTTTTGTACAAAAATCAACTTTTCGTATTTGTAAGAGATATTTCCAAAATTCACAAACCACGTCTCTTAAACTTTCCTTATTTGTGAATCTGGAGGAAATCAGAATGTTCATGAAATGTGCAATTGCCATTTTCGTGATACATTCTAGCCGTTGTGAGTAAACGTTCATATTTGAAATTCAAATTCAAATGAACAACAACTTCATCTCTACAAGTCTATATATAGCAGCACTTAACAATCTATTAAGACCACCGAAAATTCTCTAAGCCAAAACACTTTTTGAAAGTTAGTCGAATTTTCATCTGATTCAAATACTTAAGTTATTATGGTTTCAAAGCATTTTATTTGAGTCTTTGCTTATTCAAAAGATTTTCATACTGAGCTAAAATTCTATCTTTATCCGAAAATTTATTTGAAAGTTTGAACTGTTTTCACTCAAATTTTTTAGCACTGTTTTAACTTATATCATTCTTGTTGGAAGAAAAATTTGAGAGATAGTTCATAGGATACAGTTGTACTTAATTTCATATCTTGTATACTATATCAAGGTTGTAACAGTAGTTAGATAAACTACTGAGTTGATATTCTTATATTTAACAAGGTTAGGTATTCTCACACCGGTAAGTTGGGATAGGTTGGTCTCAAGCTTGCAAGTTGAGCAGTGTAACGGTTGTTCTAACACCCGCATGTTGAGAAAAGGTGTAACGGTTTGATTCTCACCCGTAAGAGAATCCCTTAGTGATAAGGTTTAGAATCCTGACTGAGGAGGTTAGGTAGAGACGTAGGCAAGTAGCCGAACCACTATAAATCGACTATGCATATTTATTTTTATTCCGCACTTTAACTTTGCTATTGTAATTAATTTTAAATTGTCTAAGTGTCCAATTTACCCCCTCTTGGATATGCCTGGGCCAACAATTGGTATCAGAGTAGTGTTGCTCTTGAAAGAAACTTCACAGTTTCTTTGATATAAATGGTAATGACTAGAGGCATTGTTACAAAAGTATGTTAACCTTTGGATAGACCACCTTTGTTCAATAGAAACTAGTTTGAAGATTGGATGATAAGGATGAAATCCTTTCCACGATCTAAGGATACCAGTCTAAGGGAAATGGTTGTAAACGGTTACATCATGCCCAACAAGCCTATTGAGCTATGGACAGATAAGGAAAAACAAAATGATAAGCTTAACGCTCAAGCTGCCTATGCCTTGTACTGTTCTCTACCCGAGGAAGAAGTAGAAAGGGTAGTTCATCTCGAGAGTGCCAAAGAAATTTGGGAAACACTCAAGTCACTTCACTGTGAAAAGATTAACAACCGAGATGAAAAGCTCAAGGAGTCTAATAGACTATTTGATGCCTTTGAAATATCTGAGATTGAATTTCTCGATACGACATGTAATAGATATCAATCCATTCTTGTCGGAATGCAAGAACTGAATAAGGAAGTACCTGCAGAAATATCTCTAGTGTATTTCTGTGATAAGCTTCCAAAGAAATGGAATGATAAGCTAATTATATTAGCTGAATCTGTTGAACCATGGGAAATGAGTTTAAAAGAGTTATGTGATCTCTTGCAAACCATGGAAGGAAGAGATGAGACTAGTGACCCAATTAGAACATTAGAAAAGCCACTCGTCCACTTCAGGGTTTTAGATAGTGAGTCAGTTCATGATAACCTTCAACGTTTTATACGTCTAGTAAATGAACTTGAATACTTTGGAAAAACCATTTCTCACTCTACTTTAGTACAATGCTTTCTAAACAATTTTCCTGAAAACTGAAAATATAAAGTAGATTTCCTAAACGAGTTTTCAAGAAATTGATTATATTTTGAGTGGATTAAAAACTTCATTCGAGAGATGACATTCTTGCAAAATGCACCAAGCAGGAACGAAAGTGAAGCTGCTGATGATATATACACAATGAGTCAACAATCCTCAACAAGCACATCCAGGACGCTCAATGAAAGATCTTCTGATAGAATGTTGAGAAAGAAATTAGCATGGAGAACGAAGATAATGAATTATCTCAGCCACTTCAAAAGGAGACAGAGTGCACAAGTCGAGGGCTTTGCAGTACCTTGAGGTAAAAGTCAAAAAATATGCAAAGGTATAAAAGTCACTCTCATCACTGATGTTATTATTAGAATATACTTGTTTGTGATAAATGATTATCTTTAATCATGCATTGCTTAGAATGCTAAAATATTTTTGCTCATGATTAAATTATTGATGATTGGTTGATGAAATATAATTTGTGATATTGTTTATTCAACCATACGATACTTAAATTTAATTGGTCAAATTTTATTAATATTAGAGTTTAAGTATCAATGAGGATGTTGAGAATGTTTGAGGACGCTAATGTGCCCAGAGCCATTAGTTGTTCAAAAATTACTAATCATAGGGAGGACGTTGATCGGTCGCAAACGTTAGATAAATTAAACCGCTTTTAGTTACTAGGTTGCGACATGTGTGAGTGTGTGTTAGGAGCGAGCTTATCGCTTTAGCATCATAAAATCAAACATTCAGTGACCTAGCCGTCACTTTCTCTTTTGATGCCCTAAGACGTTTCAAAGAAAACTTAATAGGAATTGCTCCAAAAGTTACTATTGAATCTTCATTTTTAACCTTTGGTAAATCTTGACCTTTGTTCATCTTTGAATCCTTTGATTCCTATTGTATTAGTTTCTGCTCTACTGCCTCAGTTTTTTATCTCTTTTCGTTTGATTTTCAATGGCACCCAAGCTTGAAAAGCTTCGCCCCTTTTCTCCAAGAAAGCAAACTGCTTCACCTTCATTGCCTCCAGATAGGAGTGTGAAACCAAGAATTGAACCAACTCAAACCGAACTGGCTGAGGAACCCACACCATTTGTACCCACACCACCTATTGAAACCGTGTCTGGACCATCACACCCACCTTCTTCTATCTAGATAAGAAGAAAGGGAGACAAAACAGAGAAACTCATTAACCGAGCGACAATCGATGGATGCTTTGTCGATTTTGTGTTCTTCATTAACTCTCACCTAGACATCCTATCTCTATTCAATTCGAAATGGTACCCCAATCTCGTCAGCCAATTCTATTTGAATTTGGTCAATACACCCGGTTCTGGATTCACAAAACAATCTATGGTAAAGGGAAAATCTGTTGAGATTTCTCCCAGATTCTTTTCTGAAGCATTTTCTTTGCCAAGTGATGAAAATGCCCACATATTTTCATTCACTAAAAATAAAGTCCAGTATCCAAGCTACAATAGCCTCTCTGTTCTTAATCTTGTTTCAAATAAAAAGGACTACTCGTATGTCGACAAGAAACTCACAAATTAGTCCTTTGAATTAATCCCCAGAATAATCCACATCGTTACCCACATCATTCAGCCTAAATCCGGCAGCAGGGGTAATATAAATGACTTAGACTTATTTTTTATTTGGTGTATTCTGGAAAAAGGGAAAATAAATCTCGCCCACATCCTCATGCATGTGATGAATATAGTGGTTAGTAGATGAGGAGGTCTGCCATTTGGTATGTACCTCACCACTCTGTTCGAGATGTGTGGTATTGATTTCAATGGAGAAAGCTTCAAGGAGACCGACAGATACAACTGCATTGGCCAAACCACTGTGAAAATTGATGAGATACACTTATGTCCCTGCATTGGACAAATGGATTTCAATGTCAGACGTTCCACTTGAGGGAGAATCTAGTGGAAAAGATGAAACAAAAGAAGAAGATGTCTCAGCAAAGGAGAAAGAAGTTGCACATGTTTCGACTACTCAAGATGAACAGGCTGTGCAAGAGGAAGTTGTTACCACAGCTAACATTGAGCATGTTTCAATTGACGCAGTGGAAATTGAATATGCAGAGCAAGCTATTCATGTTGAAGAACATTTAAGGGAAGAGGTGACTCGGATTCCTCAAGATCGTTGTTGAAGAACATCTGAGTGAGTCAGAACATGCTGAAGCTATTGAACCAATTATCCTCAAGTCCCTTAAGAGAATACGTCCCTATTATGCTGTTGAACCAATTATCTAATCTCACTTGAAGGTTTCAAAGATTGAATGATGCATAGCGAACGTATTAAAAGATCTTCTTGAAGACCATGATCGTTTGAAGATGTTTAGTTGTATGATTAGATTATGATAGGTTGTAGGACCTTCGGATATTCGATTTAATCCGGTTACGTTTTGTCTTATCGAGCTTTAATCGAGAAATCAAAAACTATTTTTATGAAAGTCTTTCAGGATGCTAATGTTTTAGCAGTGCCCTTTTAGACTTGATGAGTCAGAACACTGATAAAATATTAGGAAGTTCAAGGTTGAATTGAACTGATTAATAAGGATGCTTACTTCTTTGCAGCAACCATTCTTTTTATCAACCTTTGAGAATGTCAGGACGGTGACTTACTTTCAACTCGCTGAAAGTTCCTTTTTGTCTTTAAGTGATTTCTAACTTTAAGGACGCTGATAAGTTATAAGTTGAATAAATTATCAGGACGCTACTTTTGTTGGAACGCCCTCATCTTTAGAATCAACTAAAATATCTTTCAGGATGAAAGATATTCATTCAAAACGTATTAACAGTTTTCGTTTGTGCTAAACACTCTTTGAAAGTTAGTCTTTTTTTACTTGCGCTTGATCTTACGATCTTTGAAATGAAAAACTTAAAGTCTTCTGGGTTGATTGATCTTCATTTCGATTATTTTGAAAATTCACTGAAGAAGACCAAAGCTCTTTGAACATGCTTTCAGCATAAACTTCATCATACATATTTTGCTGAATCTGTGATCATAGAAGGTTCAATCCAAAGCTTTGTAAGTATCACTTTGATTCTGAGTAAAGGGAATCATATCTCATCTTGTATTCAATTTGTGGTGACTTGTAAGTCACTGAGTTAGAGCAAGTGTTGCTTAAAGTTGTAAGCGGTCTTCTCTCACCCGTAAGTTGAGAATTGGTTCTCTCTCACCTGTAAGTTAAGAATAGGTTTTCTCTTACCTGTAAGTAGAGAATAGGTCCTCTCATACTCGTAAGTTGAGAAATGGTAGTTCTCACACCTGTAAGTTGAGAAAGTGTACATGTTTGATCTTCACCCGTAAGAAGGTCCAGAGCGGAGTTTGAACAAATCCTATCTGAGGAGCTTAGGTAGTGAATGTAGGCGCGACCGAACCACTATAAATCTTGCGTGCATTGTCTCATTTACATTTGATGTATTTGATTGCTATACTTTGTTTAATCTGCTTTCATTTTTTTGCACAATTTTAAGAAAGGTTAAAATCTGCTAAGTGTTCAATTTACCCCCCCTCTTGGACATATCTTGGCCAACAATTGGTATCAGAGCAGCTTAACTGTCAAAGTATTTAACCATCTTTGATTGAGTATGGCAGGACAAAATGAAAGAAGTACTTATCTCTCAGGAGAAGGAAACTCCACCAACCGACTACCACTGTTCAAGGGAGAAAACTATTCACACTGGAAAATTAAGATTAGGTACTACCTTAAAGCCAATGATCTAGAGATAAGGGATGCTGTGACATACGGTTGTCCAACGCCTACTAAAATAGTTGACAGTGCTACTGTCCCAAAGGAAATAGACGAATGGTGTACCAATGAAAAAAAAAGAGAACTATTGAATAACCAAGCTGTAAACATTTTATTTTGCAGTTTATTAGTCGAAGAGTTCAATAGAGTTAGTGCGTGTGAAACCGCTAAGGAAATCTGGAACAAGTTAGAGGTCACCCACGAAGGAACTTTGCAAGTTAAAAAGGCAAAGCTCCAACTGTTAGTTGAAAAATATGAGACCTATAGGATGAAGGAAATTGATTCGATAGCTGAGGCTATTGCTCAGTTTACAACAAACATCAATGAGATGAAGAACCTAAGAAAAATTTATGACCAAGAAGAAACTGTTAGAAAGTTTCTAAGAGGCCTACCCAGAGCATGGAACCAAAGGCCACAGCCATTGAAGAAGCCAAGAATCTGGCTGAATATACTTTTGATGAACTATGCGGTTCATTGATGGTCCATGAAACGAAGTTAAAAGATAAGACGAGCCCGGTCAAAGTTGAGGAAAAAGAAAAGAAATCTATTGCCCTCAATGTTGAAACTGATTCTGAAAATGATTCAGATTTAGAAGATGACATGGCTATGTTATCTAAAAAGTTGAAGGTTTCACAAAGGAAAGAAACCCGAGTCTGAAGCTGTAGAGTTAATATGTTACGGTTGTAACAAACCAGGTCAAATAAAGATTGAACGTCCCAGAAAATATAAGAAGAACACCAGCTTTTACAGAAAATACAAGAAAGTTCTCAAAGCCACGTGGGATGATTCAAGCTCAAGCGAAGAAGAAGTGGATTCAGATCACACTGTTGCATTGTGCTTAATGGCAAACAGAAAGGTAAAAATCGAACCTACTGACGAACTTTATGAGTTCAACATTCATATTCAGGAGCTTAAGTCAAAACTTAGTAAAGAAATTAGGAAGAATGAAAAACTTAAGCATAGTCTTGAAGAAGCTCTTGAGGAATTTGAATTCCAACAAAAAGAGCTAGACGGACTGTCTCTAGATAATGAACAACTTAAGAAAGTTGTTGGGAAGCTGAAAAATGAAAATGAAACTCTTAGAATAGAAATGGAAGACCTGAACTGCACAGTGATTAAATTCACAAATGGTCAAAAGATATTTGACATAATGTTAGGATCATAAAGATGTGCATTCGACAAGACTGGCATAGGCTACACTCATGGGTCAAAACAAAAGGAGTACGATACTGTACTGACCAAAAGATCAATATGCAACAAATGTCACAGGGAAGGTCATACAATACTTAGATGCAATGTCTTACGTAAAGAGAAAAGAAAATATGCATGGATTGAAAAATCTGTTCTTACTGATGCTAACATGCATGGACCCAAACTTGCATGGGTACCAAAGTCAAAAGTATTTTATGTTGTGTAGATATGCAAAAATGAAGATATATGATATCTAGACAGCGGCTGCTCAAGGCATATGACTGGAGATAAATCTAAATTTCTGAGCCTTGAAAAGAAGAAAAGAGGAAAAGTCACTTTCGGTGATGACAACAAAGGTGACATCGAAGGCATTGAAACTATTGGTAACGATTTTCTATCCATATTTGATGTACTTTATGTTAAAGGGATGAAGCATAATCTCTTGAGCATAAGTCAATTATGTGACAAGGGTTATGACATTTCATTTGAAGCAAATAAGTGCATTGTCAAGCATGCTGATAAAACTATTGCATTCATGGCATCTAGAATTAAGAATGTGTATTGCACAAACTTTAATGACATGAAGAAACAAAATGTAACATGTTTAAGTGCTATCTCTTGTAATGATCCATGGCTATGGCATATGAGATTAGCTCATGTCAATATGGATAACATATCTAGAATTGTAAAACATGATCTTGCGAAGGGTATTTCGAAACGAACTTACTCAAATGACAAGGTTTGTGAGCCATGTCAACTTGGTAAGCATACCCGGTCATCATTTAAGAGCAAGAGGCGTCAATTAACCTCTAGAACTCTCGAATTGATTCACATCGATCATTTCGGACCAATCAAAACTCAAAGCTTAGGAGGTAAATCATATGTGTTTGTGATTGTTGATGACTTTACTCGATTCACATGGGTATTTCTATTAGCTCATAAATCTGATGCTTGTGAAACATTTATAAAATTTTGTAAGAGAATAAAAAATGAAAAGGGTCACAAAATCAACATAATTAGGAGTGATAGAGGTGGTGAATTTGTCAACAAAAATCTCGAAGAATTTTCTATCAATCAAGGTTACACTCACCATCTATCAGCCCCTAGGACACCACAGCAAAATGGTGTAGTTCAGAGAAAGAATAGAACTCTGCAGGAGATGTGTAGAACCATGCTCAACGAATATAACACTGCAAATCATTTTTGGGGTGAAGCTATAAACACTGCCTGCTATGTAATGAACCGAGTTCAAATTAGAAAAGATTTGAATAAAACACCATATGAACTATGGAAGGGTAGAGTACCCAACATCAGTTACTTTTGACTATTCAGATGTAAATGTTTTATTCTTATTGATAAAGACAATCTAAATAAGTTTGAACCTAAATCTGATATAGGAATATTCTTAGGATATTCTTCTCACAATAGAGCCTAAAGAGTATTCATCAAATCTAATCAAACAGTAGAAGAATCAATTCATGTAAATTTTGATGATGATGAACCCAAGACAACCAAGGTTATATATCTTGAGCTTGAGCCACGTTTAGAATCTTCTAAAAACTCTAGACTGCTTCAAGGTCTTTCCCAAGATCAAATTTTAGGAGATCCACGAAAGGGTGTATCCACTAGAGCTTCAATTCAAAAAGATCAGGAGATTGTTGCTTTTGTATCACAATTTGAACCAATTAAAGTGGAAGAGGCACTAAAAGATGAAAACTTGATTCTTGCTATGCAAGACGAACTAGGACACTTTGTGCAAAACAAAGTATGGGAATTAGTTCCTAGACCTTTTCATCAATCTGTTATAGGAACTAAATGGATCTTTAGAAACAAAAAGAATGAACAAGGTATTATTGTCCGCTATAAGGGTAGATTGGTTGCACAAGGGTACAACCAAGAAAAAGGCATAGACTTCGAAGAAGCTTTTGCCCTAATAGCAAGATTAGAGGCAATAAGAATGTTACTTGCCTATGCTTGTTACAAGGATTTTCCCTTATTCCAAATGGATGTAAAGAGTGCTTTTCTAAATGGATACATCAACCAAGAGGTATATGTGGAACAACCTCCAGGGTTTGAGGATGCTCAAGACCCGGAATATGTGTTCAAACACCACAAAGCCTTGTATGGATTAAGACAAGCTCCAAGAGCTTGGTATGATAGACTGAGTTCATTTCTTTTAGATCATAAGTTTCAAAAAGGAAAACTTGATCCAACTTTGTTTATCAAACATCACAATGACAATATGCTTATTGTTCAAATTTATGTGGATGGCATCATTTTTGGTGCATAGATCAAAGAACTATGTGATGAATTTTCTAAATTAATGCATAAGGAATTTGAAATGAGTATGATGGGAGAACTTACATACTTTCTCGGCTAACAAATTAAATAAATGTTGAAAGGCAGCTTCATAAGCCAATCAAAGTATGCTAAGGAAATGGTTAAAAAGTCTCAAATGCACAATTTGAAATCAATTGAGACTCCCTGTACCTCTGCAATCAAAATAGGTAAGGATGGAAAAGGTAAATCAATTGATTGAAAAATTTATAAAAGCATGATTGGAAGTCTTTTGTACTTAACAACAAGTCGACCTGACATCATGTTCAGTGTCTGTCTTTTTGCAAGATTTCAATCTGAACCCAAAGAATCAAATTTAAAGTGTGTCAAACGAATATTCAGATACATAAATGGCACAACACACTTAGGAATTTGGTATTCCAAAGGTACTACTTTTGATCTCAAAAGTTATGTAGACTCCGACTATGCTGGTAATCTAACTGAGAGGAAAAGTACCTCCGGATTTTGTCACTTTCATGGAAATTCTTTGATTTCTTGGTTTTGCAAGAAACAACATTCGGTGGCATTATCCACAGCTGAAGCAGAATATGTTGCAGCTGGAAGTTGCTATTCGCAGGTTCTTTAAATGAAACAACAACTTCAGGATTATCAAATATTTGTTCATTGTGCTGAAATTCTATGTGATAATACTAGTGCTATTAACATAGCTAAAAATCTTGTATTGCACTCCCGAACTAAGCACATCAAATAAGATATCACTTTTTACATAATCATGTGCAAAATGGAGAAGTCATATTATCTCATATTGGCACCAAAGAATAACTAGCTGACATATTTACTAAAGCCTTACCAAAAGACCAGTTTGTTCATATTCGCAAACAGCTTGGGATGTTCTCTGAGACCGATCTGTGACACTTTGATGCTTACCTCTATAAGGGGAGATATATTTCATGCTATTTTACTCTTTTTGATATTTCAAAAGGGGGAGAAAGTACTATCATTGAAGCATCGTAAACTCAAGGGGAGTTTAACACTAAGGGGGAGTCTTAGTGATATTTTATGTATATTCCTTGGTAATACACTCATATCATATGAAACAAGGAACATTAGTACTGCATCTCATGCATACATACATCACTTTATTAGTTTGCTTCAAAGCCTACAGTAATGTGTTTGAAATCATCAATAATGTGGAGATTGTTGAACAAATTATCCTCATGTCCCTTACGAGAATATGTCCCTATTATGAAAGATTTTGATAATTATAAAACTACATTTTGTTTATGATATTACTCCACATATGGCATATCTAATCTCACTTGAAGGTTTCAAAGATTCAATGTTGCATGGCGACCGTATTAAAAGATCTTCTTGAAGACCATGATCGTTTGAAGATGTTTAGTTGGATAATTAGATTATGATAGGTTGTAGGACCTTCTTTGTCATGTGATTCAGCAATATGCATGCCTGCATGTTTTAATTGATCGGTTGCATATTCGATTTAATCCGGTTACATTATGTCTTATCGAGTTTTAATCGAGAAATCAAAAACCATTTTTATAAAAGTCTTTCAGGACGATAAAGTTTTAGCAGCGCCCTCTTAGACTTGATGAGTCAGGACGCTGATAAAATATTATGAAGCTCAAGGTTGAATTGAACTAATTAATAAGGACGCTTACTTCTTTGTGGCAACCTTTCTTTTTATCAACCTTTGAGAATGTCAGGACGCTGACTTAGTTTCAGCTCGCTGAAAGTTCCTTTGGTCTTTAAGTGATTTCTAACTTTAAGGACGCTGATAAGTTATAAGTTGAACAAATTATCAGGATGCTACTTGTGTTGGAACGCTCTCATCTTTGGAATCAACTTAAATATCTTTAAGGACGCTTATCGCCCGTCAGCGCACTTAACATTGTTTTAAAACTGTTTTTAATAGTTCAGGACATTTTCTCTTCCGTAGCGCCCTTGTGTGTCAAATGTTTTAAAACAAAGCAGGACGCTTACTGCGAAGTAGCGCCCTCACGATTTGAGTCATTCAATTGTCAAAGTAAGTCAGGACGGTAACTATTCAGTAGCGCCATCACTTCAATGTTCAGTAGGATACTGATGTTCTATGTGCTCCCTCAAAGGAACAAAACGACAGAAAAGATATTTTTGTTGTTCTGGCATTACTACTATTTCTGTTAACTTTTTCAGAAGCGTACGAATACTTTTCAAAACTTTTCAGAACTTTTCAAAATTGTACAACTTTTTCAGAACTTTTTAAACGTTCTAAAACTTTGTCAGAACATTTCACTTTCATGAAAGGATCAGATGATTCAGGTGTTATCGCCATAATATGCATTGAGCTGAATCTATCCATTTCGGGAGAGGATGTTAACATTATATTTGAAATAACCTAAAGCGCCAAAATCACCAAGTCCATTGCGCCTTTGTTATTCCAATATATACGTGTTGCCTTCAGAAAAACCACTAATGAAATACGAAACTGATATTCATTCAAAACGTATTAACAATTTTCGTTTGTGCTAAACACTTTTTGAAAGTTAGTCTTCTTTCACTTGCGCTTGATCTTACAATCTTTGGAAAGAAAAACTTAAAGTCTTATGGGTTGATTGATCTTCATCTTCATTATTTTGAAAACCCACTGAAGAAGACAAAAGCTCTTTGGACTTGCTTTCAGCATAAACTTCATCATACATATTTTGCTGAATCTGTGATCACAGAAGGTTCAATCCAAAGCTTTGTATGTATCACTTTGATTCAGAGTAAAGGGAATCATATCTCATCTCGTATTTAGTTTGTGGTGACTGGCAAGTCACTGAGTTAGAGCAAGTGTTGCTCAAAGTTGTAAACGGTCTTCTCACACCCGTAAGTTGAGAATAGGTTCTTCCTCATCTGTAAGTAGAGAATAGGTCCTCTCACACCCGCAAGTTAAGAAACGGTCTTCTCACACCTGTAAGTTTAGAAATGGTAGTTCTCACACCCGTAAGTTGGGAAAGTGTACCGGTTTGATCTTCACCCGTAAGAAGGTTCATAGTGGAGTTTGAACAAATCCTAACTGAGAAGGTTAGGTAGTGGATGTAGGTACGGCTGAACCACTATAAATCTTGCTTGCATTGTCTCATTTACATTTGTTGTATTTGATTGCTATACTTTGTTTAATCTGCTTTCATTATTGCGTACAATTTTAAGAAAGGTTAAAATCTGCGAAGTGTCCAGTTTATCCCCCCTCTTCGACATATCTGGGCCAACAGATGCAATCTTGGAGGAAATCACCAGAGAAGGAGCTAGTGAGGAATTAAATAAAACCATCTCCCGACCACTATCTCCATTTGATATCCCTATATCAGTGGAAGCCCAAGACTCGAAAAAGACTGAGTCTAATGGTGAAAATTTTCAATATACAGAGGGTTATGATCTGGCTATCATACCCTATCAGGGAGATGACTCAAATGTAAAAGCTGATGAAGAATATCATATGAAAGATTTTCATGAGGCCAGTGCTGAGTTTCTAGAAGAAGATGAAATGAAAAATATTCATGAGGGAAGTTCATATGATCATGAGACGCCTTCTTATCCTTCTACCAGCAAGCCAACAAATTAATTCTTCAGAGAGGAAGACTTCTTGAGAAGAGTGAGAGAAGATCAGATTTTTGTCATGTCTCAGCTAATGACTCGTTTAGAACAGAATCAAGTTCAGCTAAAGAATGAGACATTGTCAGAGGTCCGAGAATATCTAAAATCTTAGAAGAGAGTTGAGATTAATGAGATAAAAGAATTTAACTCTCACGTGATCAAGGCAACTGCATTGCTCGAGAAAAGGACACAACAAATAGACACACAATTAAGTGTCATGCAGTCGTTGCCTTCATCAAGCTCCACTTCATCATCACATGATGATCTTATAAAGAATATTAAAGACAACATGCAACAAATTAAAGCATTCATGAAAGCTTTTGTTGCTAGTGTATCCCCCAGATTGGCAGCTACTCAAGAACCTCCAGCCAGACCTCAAGATCCACAAAGTCGCACAATGCCAGCTACCCTAAGTAGTGTGGCAAGTGTTATAACTGAAGAAGCTTTGAAAAAATTCAAAGCTTAAAAGGTAAAATGGATGAATCCTCTAGAGATGCCTCCATTTTTGACTTACTACAACCAGTTTTGGATGTTATCTTGGATCAAGTAACTAGTAAGACAACGCTTGATCCACTACTCCAGGCCATCTCTAGTCCGAAAGAGAATTTAGATACTGCAAGGCTAGCACAAACAGAGGATGATAGACTAACCAAGATTCTCAACTTGGTTACTCATGCTTTTGAAAAACTTAACAACTTGGAGAATAAGACGCCTTTCCTTGCCACAAGCATTATGGATCTGTCAAATACTGTCATCACAGTTGCAGATCGAGTGGAAGGAATAGTAAGCTTCTTTGAAGACATCTTCAAGGCAATGAACAGTAGGATGCATTTTACTATTTGGTATATTGCCTTGAGTATAAAACGTTTTCGCATGTTCTTTCATTTGTTGAAGAAGAAAGATGTAAAAGTTCCACCTGCACCAAGAGCTCAAGCCTTCACACGTCCTTAAGGACCTAAGGAGTCAAACAACGTACTTAGGATACTAGAATGTGAAGATGAAGAAACATCTGATGAATAGCCTCTCTATAAAATCAACAGAAGAGTGTCTCCACCCCCGGATCCCTCATCAAAGACTTTCCCTGATCCCAAACACAAGTAGCCAATCAGGCCAAAATTTAAAAGTCATACACTTTCTCCTGATTTTGCTCAAGGTCTTGCGGAACGGAAAGCTAAAGGCTTCAAACCCAGTCCACCTCTTGATCCATTTAAATTTGGTGTTTCCAAGCATGCCCACAAAAAATTCATTAAAAAATCTAGGCAGGGTGTTGTAATTGACGAATCTATCAAAAGTGTGAGAAAAAGCTCAAGCGATTCCTCAAAACCACGTGCGCCTCAAAACCCAAAGAAATTTGAACCTAGTTCGAGTGGATCCAAGAAGGATGAGGAGGCCGAGAGAAAGAGGAAAGGGAAGGGTCCGAGTACGACCTGAGCCTACCCACTTTTTGATGTTTTCAAAAAAGGGGAGAAGAGAATGCATATATTATGGCTAAGTTAGCTCAAGAGGGAATCAAGAGGCAAGCTACAAGTCAGAGAGAGTTCATCTGGGTTTCTGTACAATATGTTGACTGTATAATTATTATATTCTTGTATATTGTGATAGTACTCATCTTGTGATTGATATATTGAAATCAGATATACCTGACGTGCTTGCAGATATTCTTGACATACTTGATACTCTTCATTCGTTATATGTTTGAGTACATGAATACAATTATCTGCATGATCTAAGAGTATTTGAAATCATCAAAAAGGGGGAGATTGTTATCTCAATGAACCTCATGTTATGAATGTTTTGATGACTCCAAATACCTCCAATCTGTGTATGTAATGATCTTGCCAAGTGTTTCAGATCTATCAAGAATCAAGATCAAGGAACTGAGCTCACAAGCCTATTGAACATCACAAGTAAAGTTCCGAGTTTGTCAGCACTTAGAATATAAAGTCTATCGATCAATTTGCTCTCAGCAAGATTTAATCATTTTCGTATTTTGATCATACGCTTTACAGTATTTCACATGATTTAACTTCTCTATGATTAATTTGAAATTTACCGAGTATTTATTCGCATTCATCGTATTTTTAATCGCGATTGAAAACTATTTTATCAGAGTCTTTCAAGACGCTAATGCTTTAGCAGCGCCCTCTTGGACTTGATGAGTCAGGACGCTGATAAAATATTAGGACGCTTAAGGTTGAATTGAACTGATTCATAAGGACGCTAACTTGTAAGTAGCGGCCTTCCTTTAGTCAGCCTTTGAAAGTGTCAGGACGCTGACTCAGTTTTAGCTCACTGAAAGTTCTTTTAACTTGTAATTGATTTCTATCTCTAAGGATGCTGATAGTTATAAGTTGAATAAACTATCAGGATGCTACTTGTATAAGAGCGCCCTCATCCTTAGCATCAACTTAATAACTTTCAGGATGCTTACTGTCCTTCAGTGCACTTTATATTGTTTTAAAAATAGTTTTCAAAGTTTAGGACACTCACTTGTGAGTAGCGCCCTCTACTTTTAATGTTTTAAAACAAAGCAGGACACTAACTGTCGATTAGCGCCCTTAGGATTTAAGTTGTTTAAGTGTCATAGTAAGTCAGGACGCTTACAAGTCAATAGCGCCCTCACTTCAAGTTCGGTAGGACACTAATGCTATATGAGCGCCCTCAAATGAACAAAAATGACAAAAATGATATTTCTATTGTTCTCACACGCACTTCCTTTTAGCCACCTTTTCAGAACAACTTTTCGTAGTAAAATCAACTTTCAGTATTTGTAAAAGATATTCTCAAAATTCTCAAACCATGTCACTTAAAATTCCTTATTCGTGAATCTGAAGAAAATCAGAATGTTCATAAAATGTGCAGTTGCTATTTTCGTGATACATTCTAGCTGTTGTGAGTAAACATTCATATTTAAAATTTAAATTCAAATGAACAACAACTTCATCTCTACAAGTCTATATATACCAGCACTTAACAATCTGTTAAGCCCACCGAAAATTCTCTGAGCCAAAACACTTTTTGAAAGTTAGTCGAATTTTCATCTGATTCAGAAAACATAAGTTATTATGGTTTCAAAGCGTTTTATTTGAATATTTGCTTATTCAAAAGATTTTCATATTGAGCTAAAATTCTATCTTTATCTAAAAACTTATTTGAAAGTTTGAACTATTTTCACTCAAATTTTTCAGTACTATTTTAACTTATATCAATTTTGTTGGAAGAGAAATTTGAGAGATGGTTCATAGAATACAGTTGTACTTAATTTCATATCTTGTATATTGTATCAAGGTTGTAACAGTAGTTAGACAAACTATGGAGTTGATATTCTTATATTTAACAAGGTTAGGTCTTCTCACACCCGTAAGTTGAGAAATGGTAGTTCTCACACCCGTAAGTTGAGAAAGCTTAGGTTTGTCTCACACCCGTAAGTTGGGACAGGTTGGTCTCGACCCTGCAAGTTGAGAAGTGTAACGGTTGTTCTCACACCCGCAAGTTGAGAAAAGGTGTAACGGTTTGATTCTCACCCGAAAGAGAATCCCTTAGTGATAAGGTTTAAAATCCTAACTGAGGAGGTTAGGTACTGCCCAACTACTATAATGTTAACCTATACGGTTCATCACTTAGCTTGTCCCTAAATATACTGTGATAAAGTATATTTTGATGATCACAAACAAAATACTTTTATGTGCTAAACGAACGTTTGTCAAGATTTCTTCAAAGCACCTAAGGAAAGCAAAAAGCCAAGGAACGACTCGATCGAGGAACTCAAAGATCACATCCAACGGTCAAGTTCGACTTAACCAAAGAACTTTAACGTTCACATCATGATTTCAAGATCACTTCACTCGAACGATTCGGTCAAGCTTCAAGTCTACATCTCTCGATCAACGTTCAAGTTATTCAACTCAGCACAAAGCTCTAATTGAAGATCTAATAATGAAAAGTTGATTTAGCGATTATGAGAAATGAGAAATACACAAAGTGTTTAAGGTATATCTTTCTTTAATCGACATTTCTCAAACATTTTCCAAAACCATGCACAATTCACTTGCATACTTGCATGTTTTGATCATACGTTTTATGGTATTTCGAATGATTTAATTTTATATATTTAATTTGAAATATATCAAGTTTTTATTCGAATTTATCGAATATTTTATCGCGAGTCAAAACTGTCTTCAAAGAGTATTTCAGGACGCTAATGAGTTAGCAGCGCTCTCCTGAACTTTATAAGTCAGGACGCTGATAGTTCATTAGGACGTTGATAACGTTCAAGGTTGAATTGAATTGATTTATCAGGACACTTACTTGTATAGTAGCGGCCTCCTTTATTGGGCAACCTACGAAGTTGTCAGGAAGCTGATCCAGCATCAGCTCACTGAAAGATGTCTTAAGTTCTTCAAAAATTGTATCTTTGAGGACGCTGATAGTTGTAAGTTGAATAATCTATCAGGACACTTTCTGGATAGACCCTCACTTTTGGGATTCAACTTAGTAACTTTCAGGACGTTGATTGTCCTTCAGCGTAGTTGTCACGACCCACTATACGTGATGTCATGCATAAGGCCTTTTTGTGACACCTAGGTTGCGCAAGCGCCCCATACCCAGTGTGATGAGTACCCCCGCATGGCATACTCCAGCCATAGCACCACAGAATATTGTCCCATCTGGGTTGCGCAAGCGCCCCATACCCTAGATCATTTGTCTACACTATTCATTCATGAATAGTGCAGGGCCTCCCCCAGATTCGAACTCACAACTTCATAAGGTTTGATTTCGTAATCTGAGTAACCACTGAGCCATTGTACTTGTGTCTTTGTTTAACATGTGTTTGGTAGGACGCTTACATTGCTATAAAGCCCTCATGTTTTGTTTTATGTTTTAGACTGGCAGGACGCTTACTCGGATAGTAGCGCCCTCATACACTTAACTGTCTTAAAACGTAGCAGGATGCTAAACATGCATTAGCTCAGGTAAATATCAAAGAAAGTCAGGACGCTCACAAGCTTGTAGCGCCCTCACTTAATTGTTCAGTAGGACGCTTATACGTAATGAGCGCCCTCAAGGAACAAACTGACAAAGTTGATATTATGCATTAGGACACTGATTACGGAATCAGGATGCTAATTCAACAACAATCACTATTCGAATAAGTACACTACATCAGTTTACTTTTTCAGAACAGACCTTTGCACAGAGTCCTTTTCAGACCTATTAGAGATCGACTCTGATACATGAAATAAGTTTTTTTAAAACTTTCCTTTGTCATGAAATTTGAAAAGAACCAGAATGTTAGTGAAAATTGCAGTTGCCATTTTCATTTAACATTCTAGCCGTTGTGTGTAAACGTTCATATTATTTGAACTTCAAATGTCAAATGGCTATGTCCTACTAAGTCTATAAATATTTGCACTTAGGATCAAACAACTTACCAATCATTTTGTCTTGTGCCAATACTTTTTGGAAGTTAGTCTGTGTCAAAATGTTTTTCATTATGACTCAAGCTTAAGTGAGGAGGATTTCGGATCCGAAGGAGAAAAAAAGGTGATTTGTCTCATGGAAAACACGGAGATAAATGTGAACCCCAAACTAATTATGATAATTTTTTTATTCCAATGATGCTGATTTTACTAAATTTTGTTTTGAAAAGGAAGTCAAAAAGAACACTAAACTAAAAACGAAGTTGGTGCAAGTCCTTGAAGAGATTGAATCTCTCAAAGAATTATAGAGACCATGACCTTAGAAAAGGAGAAGTTGACCAAGGATAATGAGACACTAAAACAGTGTATCAATGACATGTCCAACATAGTGAAGAAGTTCACAAATGGCATAAAAAGGTTTGACATGATGCTAAGCACACAAAGATGTGTCTTTGACAAAGCCGGTCTAGGATACACTAAGGGGTCAAAACAGAAAAGTTATACCAACTTGCTGACCAAAAGACCAACATGCTATTACTATAATAGGCAAGGTCATACCATACTTAGATGCCCATATAAGAGAAGTAAGAAAGGTAGACTTGCATGGGTAGGAATGACAGTTTTGAATGAAGCTAACTTTGAAGGACTCAAAGCAACTTGGGTACCAAAGTCAAAAGTATTCTATGTGGTGTAGGTTGAGTATAAAAGGCAATGTTGGTACCTCGATAGTGGTTGCTCTATACACATGAGTGGAGACAAATTAGTGTTCTTAAGCATCCAAAGTAAGCCGGGAGTAAATGTTACATTTGGAGACAATGGCAAAGGAAAAATAATCGACGTTGGCCTTGTTGGTAATGATTCCTTAAACATTCATGATGTATTATATGTTAAGGGCCTTAAGCATAATCTCTTGAGCATAAGTCAATTATGTGACAAGGGCTATGATGTTAGTTTTGAAGCAAATAGATGCGTAGTCAAGCATGAAAATGGTTTAATTGCATTCATAGCACATAGACATAAAAATGTATACTCTACTATGCATGATGATATTAGTGATCAAAATATAACTTGTTTGAGTGTTGTTGTAAATGTTGATGCATGGTTATGGCATAGAAGACTAGCACATGTTAGCATGGATAACATATCTAGACTTGCCAAAAATGAGCTTTCAAAAGGAATTCCCAAAGGAGTGTACTTAAAAGATAAGGTGTGTGAACCTTGTCAACTTGGCAAGCATACCAAATTGTCTTTCAAGAGTAAAAAGATTATGTCTACTAGTAGAACTTTTGAAATGATTCATAAGGACTTATTTGGACCAACACGAACACAAAGCTTAGGTGGAAAATTATGTGTTTGTGATTGTTGATGATTACTCTAGTTATACATGGGTATTATTTCTTGCTCATAAACATGAAGTGTGTGATATATTTATGAAATACTGCTATAGAGTAGAAAATGAGAAAGGATACAAAATCACAATCATTAAAAATGATAGAGGTGGGGAATTTGTAAACAAAATCTTGAGGATTTTTGTAATCAACAAAGATACACTCATCACTTATCAGCCCCAAGAACTCCTTAACAAAATGGGGTAGTTGAAAGGAAGAATAAAACACTTCAAGAGATGTGTAGAACGATGCTTTGTGAATACAACACAGCTACACACTTTTGGGCTGAAGCAATTAGTACCGCATGCTATGTAATGAATCGAACCTTAATTAGAAAAAGCATGAAGAAAACTCCATATCAAATATAGAAAGATAGAGTGCCCAATATTGGATACTTTAAAGTGTTTGGATGCAAATGTTACATCTTGAACACTAAGGAAGATTTGGCTAAGTTTGATCCAAAATTTGACATAGGCATTTTTCTAGGATATTCATAAGCTTATAGAGTGTACAAAAAGTCATCTAAGGTAGTAGAGGAGTCAATCCATGTAAAGTTTGATGAACTTGATCGAAAGCTAAAAATATATGAAAAACTGAACTTGGATAATGATGATGATGATGTCATCCACAAGAACATTGTGAACCTAGAGGAAGACAACCAAGAAACACTAGTTCCTAAGAATTCCAGACTACTTATAAATCATCCCAAAGATCAAATTTTAGGTGATCCATTTAAGGGAGTGTCCACTAAAGCTGCATTGAACAAAGGTCGAGGGCATGTAGCCTTTGTATCCCAAATAGAACCCTCTGAGGTTGAGGACGCTATAAATGATGAAAACTGGACTCTTGCCATGCAATAAGAGTTGGGACACTTTGTTAGAAATAATGTCTAGAAGTTAGTACCTAGACCACCTCACCAATCAGTCATAGGAACTAAATGGGTTTTTAGGAATAAAAAAGATGAAAAATGAGTGATTGTAAGAAATAAGGCCAGATTGGTTGCCCAAGGATATAATCAAGAAGAAGGAATTGATTTTGAAGAAGCCTTTGCACCTGTAGCAAGACCAGAAGCAATTAAAATGTTATTAACTTAGCTTGCTATAAAAATGTTCCATTGTATTAAATGGATGGGAAAAGTGCCTTTTTAAATGAGTACATCAATGAAGAAGTATATGCAAGTTTTGAAGACTTTCAAAACCCAGATATTGTGTTTAGGCTAAACAAGGCGTTATATGGTTTAAAACAAGCTTCTAGAGCTTGGTACGATAGATTAAGCACATTCCTTCTTGAGCACAAATTTCTTAAGGGTAAATTAAACCCAACGTTGTTCATTGAGCACAAAGATAATAATATGTTGCTTGTGCGAATATATGTTGATGATATTATCTTTGGTGTCTCAAATAATCATCTTTGCAAAGAATTTTCTAAACTTATGCAAGATGAATTTGAGATGAGTATGATGGGTGAACTTACATACTTTCTAGGCCTGCAAATTAAGCAATTACCAAACGGTACATTCTTGAGCCAAAGCAAGTATGCTAAGGACATGATAAAGAAATTCAAGTTTGAAAGCTTTAAAAAAATTGAAACCCCATTCAACTTAGTTGTAAAAATGGAAGAAGATGAAAATGGAAAACCTATAGACACTAAGCTTTATTGAAGCACGATTGTTAGCTTGTTGTACTTAACAACAAGTAGATCAGACATCATGTTCAGTGTTTGTCTATGCACAAGATTTCAATCATGTCCCAGAGAATCACATCTAAAATGTGTTAAACGAATTTTAAGATACATTAGTGGGACAATTGATATTGGAATTTGGTATCCAAAAGGTACTTCCTTTGAGCTTAAGAGTTTTGTAGACTCCGACTATGCAGGTAGTCTCATTGATAGGAAAAGTACCTCAGGATTTTGTCACTTTATGAGAAATTCATTAATTTCTTGGTTCAGCAAGAAACAAAATTCAGTGGCATTATCCACGGCTGAGGCGAAATATGTTGCAGCCGATAGTTGTTGTTCTCAAATCTTATATATGAAACAACAACTTGAGGATTACCATATTGACATTGAGTGTGCGGAAATATTTTGTGATAACACAAGTGCTATAAATATTTCAAAAAATCAAGTATTGCACTCAAGGACCAAGCACATTGAAATTAGACATCATTTTCTTAGAGATCATGTGCAAAGAGGAGATGTAAAATTGACCCATGTTGGTACAAAAGATCAAATTGCTGATATTTTCACTAAGGCATTACTAAAGGATCAATTTATTCATATTCTTCGGGAACTGGGTATATTTAACGAATCAAATGCATCAAATCTTTAAATTGAAGTATTTGATCATATTTAAAATGTATTTTAATCATAAAAATGTTAAAATTATAAAATAATTATCATTTATAAAGCAATATCAGGAAAATAGTAGTTATAGCTCGCTCACAGTACTGTGGAAAAATAGGCTACAGCGCGTTATAAGCAGCTATAATGCTATTGAAGTTTACAGAAATATATTAGTTTTAGCAAAGCTATAACGAGCTTTCAAAAGCAATAGTGCGCTATCGATAGACTGTGCGTGATATATAACAGTGGGCCAACTGTTTTCATTCTCAGTTGCTCTGTTCTCTCTCCTCGATAACACGCTCTGCTAGGGCTCTATAGGTGGTCCACAAATAAGTTTTTGTTCAAATCTCAACCATTTTTCGCAATTCTTGTCTCAAATCTACACAATTTTTGGGTAAGATCTTGTACAAATCCTTCAAACTTGTTTCCAATTCGTCAAATTCTTGTTTGATCAGTTATTTTCTTCCCATCCCTGTTTATGGCACCAAAATGCCAATTGGCCAAAACTGATAAACTACGACAAATTTCACCCGAACCTGACCCTGAAAGGTGTGAAAAGAATTTCCATGACCATTATACCTGATCTAGAAGAGGTCTCATTCGCACACCCTTCACCCCCGCTGTATACAAAGACATTGGTGACTGGTACATCTCACTGTTGGCCCAGATATGTCGAAGAGGGGGGGTGAATTTGACACTTAGACAATTTAAAAATTGATTACAATGGAAAAATTAAAGTTCGGAAATTAAACAAATGTGTACAGTTGATTTATAGTGGTTCGGCTACTTGTCTACATCTACTACCTAACCTCCTCAGTTACGATTTTGAACCTTATCACTAAGGGATTCTCTTACAGGTGAGAATCAAACCGTTACAACTTTTCTCAACTTGTGAGTGTGAGAACAACCGTTACACTGCTCAACTTGCAGGCTTGAGACCAACCTAACCTTTCTCAAATTACGGGTGTGAGACCTACTATTTCTCAACTTACGGGTGTGAGAAGACCTAGCCTTGTTGAATATAAGCATATCAACTCAGTAGTTTATCTAACTACTGTTACAACCTTGATACAATATACAAGATATGAAATTGAGAACAACTGTATCCTATGAACTATCTCTCAAATTTCTATTTTAGTAAGAATGATATAAGTTAAAGCAATGATGAACAATTTGAGTTCAAACAGTACAAACAGTTCAAACTTTCAAATAGATTTTCAGATAAAGATAGAATTTTAGCTCAGTATGAAAATCATTTGAATGAGTAAAGATTCAAATAAAATGCATTGAAACAAGAATAACTTAAGCTTTTTGAATCAGATGAAAATTTGACTAACTTCTGAAAAGCATTTTGGCTTAGAGAATTTTCGGTGTCGTAATAGTTTGTTAAGTGCCTGTATATATAGACTCACAGAGATGAAGCTGTTCATTTGAATTTGAATTTCAAATATGAACGTTTACTCACAACAGCTAGAATATATCACGAAAATTGCAACTGCACATTTCATGAATATTCTGATTTTCTCCAGATACACGAATAATGAAAGTTTTAGAAGACGTGGTTCGTGAATCAGAGAATATCTCTTACAAATACAAATACGGAAGGTTGATTTTGTACGAAAAGTTATTCTCAATAGGTGGCCAAAAAGGATGTATATGTCAAAACAACAAAAATATCATTTTTGCCATTTTGTTCCTTTGAGGGCGCTCATAGAGCATCAGCGTCCTATTGAACAATGAAGTGAGGCCGCTACTGAATCGTAAGCGTCCTGACTTACTTTGAAAATTAAACTACTTAAATCATGAGGGCTCTACTCGATAATAACCCTTCTGCTTTGTTTTAAAATAACTTAAACTCACGAGGGCGCTACTCAAGAGTTAGCGTCCTGATATTTAAAATCAATTTTAAAATTTATTAAGTTGATGGACAGTAAGCGTCCTGAAATTTATTAAGTTGATTCTAAAAATGAGTGCGCTCGTACACAAGTAGCGTCCTGATAGTTTATTCAACTTATAACTATCTACGTCCTTAAAGATAGAAATCACTTAGAAACAAAAAGAAGTTCCAGCGAGCTGAAACTAAGTCAGCGTCATGACATTCTCAAAGGTTGACAAAAGAAAGATCGCTACTTGCACGTAAGCGTCCTTGTGAATCAGTTCAATTCAACCTTGGGCATCCTAATATTTTATCTGTGTCCTGACTCTTCAAGTCTTAAAGGGCGCTGCTAAAACATTAGTGTCCTGAATGACTCTATAAAAATGATTTTTGATTTCTTGATTAAAGCTCGATAAAGCAACAAGATATTTCTGGATTAAATCAAATACTTTAGAAATCATAGAAATACCTTTAAAATGTGACGATCAAAATATGAAAATGATTAAATCTTGTTGAAAGAAAATTGATCGATAGACATTACATTCTAAGTACTGACAGACTCAGAACTTTACTTGAGATGATCAATGGACTTGTAAGCTCAGTTCCTTGATCTTGATTCTTGATAAATCTAAAACACTTGACAAGATTATTAGATACACAGATTGGAGATATTTGGAATCATCAAAACATTCATGTCATGGGGTTCATTGAAATAACACTCACGTATAGTCACTAATGGGGCATGGGTTGATCTTAATTTCTTTCGTAGGTGTAAAATCCCTATTAAACAATACTTTGAACACCAAGGGTGGATCAAATTCATCACCTACAAGAACAATTGGTACCCCACTCTCATTCAAATCCTATTCACCAATCTAAAAATGAAGTATGCCGATGGTTGTGTTTGAAACCAAAGTTTTGGGCCATTCTTTTGAGATTTCTCCTGCACATCTTGCTGATATCTTTGACATTCCCAACAAGGGGCGACCTACTGCAAATGAGGTCGAAGGAGTGCTGCAATTCTCGGGTTATGACCCAGTTGTTGCACTCAACATGCTTTCCTCAAAGCATTTTGACTTAGTCCCCAATGAATTGAATAATTTTGATATTGATTTCATTCCCCACATTGTCCATAATATAATTATTCGTCTCTTTCAGCCTGGGGAGGGTAGTAGAACCAATGTAAAGGCTTTTGATCTCTTCTTGATTTGGTGTCTCTACACCAAAACTTATGTTAACCTCAACTTTGTCATCATGGATTACATGGATTCCATTAAAAGTATCAAGAGGAATCTTCCTTTCGTGATGCATCTTACCCGTTTCTTCGAGTGCACTGATATTAATTTGAAGAATGAACAGGATGTCAAGAAGCTACATCGGATCCTTAATGATAAAGCACATGGATTATTGGTACTTTAAGCCAAAGAGAAGATGGATGCATAAAACTAAGCTACCCGAAGGCACTAAGGCCACATCCTTCTCCTCGACCAAGGAAGGTGATCCTCCGGCGATCGACTTGGAGGCCACTATGTTCGGATGCCCTCGCACCGGCTATTCCTAAGGTCCCTGGCCCTCATGATCAGGAGGTTACTTTAGCTCCTCCTATTGACATTGCAGGACCGAGTGTTGCGACTTTTCCCTCTCCTATACCTGATGTTGCTGGACCCAGTTCTCATATTCCACTCTCTCCTCATCGGGAACATTCTCCGATAGGTGATCGTTTCTCACCTACACCTGTCGAGGTCTCAGCTCCATCCCATGTCGAGGCTCCCACTACTCCTCCTCCACTACCTCAGTCTTTCGAGCCCTCCCCAGATATTGCCTCCATTCTACGGATCGTTCAAGAGATGCATACGACTCAAAAGATGATGGTCTCGACGATTACATCGACCTTGGCTACCATGCAGACCAGGATGCATGCTCAGGAGTGGATACTAACTGCCCTTCGAGATCGAGAGGCTCTTGGATCATCTGCCACAGAGGCCGCATCTAGCACGATTCCTCTATGGTTCGTCAACCAAGAGAGGACCATACACGACACAGTCGGTCAATATGTACAGAGCATCATGTCATTTGATTCTCGGCTAAAGACTATGGCTGCCTTGCTCTCCCATGTTACAAGATCCATGAAAATAGCCACGCATCAGGTTCGCATTGGAGTTGACTATCTCCAGAGGTTGGAGGCCCTTCTAGCATCTCGTCCGCGACTACCTCCGGCTCACACTGCGCCTCCACAGACTTCCTGGACATCTACTCCTTTACATCTTCGACCCAGTCAGGGCTGATCGACTCAGACTCTTGAAGATATTCTTCGGGATCAAGTCGAAGATCAGGCAACTCAGGGTTACCGTCCTCTATAGTGGACCATTCCTTCTTTTTGTAATTTCAAAAGGGGGAGAAGATATTGTGAGGATATTGTGTAAATGTGTGACATAGATAGGGGGAGAGGCATATGTATTTTTGATAGGGGGAAAGATGTGTGCTCTAGATGTATGTTTTGTTGATTGTACCATATATCTGTTATGATGTTCTGCCATGTATTTTTGATATATATGAGATCATGGATACCTTGTTACATGTTATGAATGTGTTTTCTTGTGTTGATTTGTTGTGAGCATTCATTTTTTAAACAAAATGCTACTAATTTTTTTCAAAATTCATACATATTAGGATTGCTTCGTAAGGCCCATATCAAGTGTTCGAAATCATCAAAAAGGGGGAAATTGTTGGATCAATGCTCCTCGCATTGGTATTTCGGTATTTTGATGATTACAAACAACATGATATCACATGTATCATTTATCTAAGCGTTGCAGCTAATCCACCAAGAACACATCAAATAGTAGCTTTCGAAGTCTACAAAGATCAAGCACGAAGAACGAAGACATATCTCATATGTAATGCATTAGTTTGATCTTAGGTGTGTAGCCACCTCTCGATCAATCTTAGCACTAAAACTCTTAAAATTGCAAAGTTTTCAAAATCACCTCTATTTCGTATTTGATTTTGAAAAAATGTTTTCTAACAGGTTTTATTCATAATTTCAATGAGTTTTTAACGATTTAAAAGATTTTAATCTTATATGAAAGTGTTTTGATTCAATGGAATGGTTCTTGAGTGTCAAAATATTGATTTTCCAAAATCAGGAACCAATAGCGCGCTTTAGGACCCTATAGCTCGCTATCCAACAATTTGCCCAAATTTTTCAAATGGCAATAGCGGGTTATCAATGTTGATAGCACGCTATCAAGTTGAATAATCAAAAATCTATTTTTCTGAAAATTTGGCTATAGCGCACTATCCTCTTTGATAGCCAACTATAGAGCTATTGCGGTGATCTTTCGATTTTTAGTAAAATGGGCAATAACGCGGTATCGAAAAGTTTGAAAAACTCAAGCTCTCGGGTTTGTGTATATCGACCTGCTATAGCCCGCAATCCATCAATAGAGGGCATGATACACAACCCGATAGCACACTATAGGCTTTGATAGCGCACTATACACAGTGATCAAAAGTACAAAATAATACTTAACAATGATTAGAACCCATCTAAGTGTTAAGTATACGTATTAGGTGTTACATAGTACAATTTATCAAAATAAATGCGGAAAAATACTAACACCTACATCAACCAGAGTTCGGAAAATGCTCCGTAGCTAAGCCTTTCCCTTCCCTTTCCTATCCGATCATGAAAAGATAATAGTGAGGGGTGAGCTACAACAAGCCCAGTGAATGTTTTCTACAAGTGGCTACATACATGTGCATTTATGTAAAACATTGCAAGATTCATTAAAACAGTTTAAACAACTGGAATGTAAACGAAGTTACATACATGTTCAATATAAGACCTCATGTCATATCAAGATAATGCATATCACTTATGACATGTTCATGCACCTAAACACCTCCTAGGTAAGAATTGATTCAAGAACATGAGTGTGCGAGACCCATGCCCGAATGACCTCTTACCCGTATTCTATTAGGAATTCCAAGGGCATGTCACTTATTTACTATTCATTCCGAACCCTATTTCAGGTTTAGACGAACTACGGCTGCACCTACCCTTGAAACCCTCTGCAAGGTTCACAACCGAGGATCCCACTAGACTTACGAAATTTCTAGAAGGAAATCCCAACTAGGAGACTCAACCCAAATTGTTTTCCGAACTGACTATGATCAAATATTCATGAGATATAAAATCATGCATACCATAATAATTAAGCATTTAAAACATTTCTATAATAGAATGCCGCATTTAAAACATTTCTATAATAGAATGCCACACATAGAAGACACAAGTAAAGAAACACTCACAATTGATTGGCTCAGTCTAGCCAATCCAATTTCCAATCGAAGAAAGTATTAGAAGATCCATGAATCTCCTCGAGTACTTCAATCACCAATTCACGTGGCTTACTCAAACCAACCAAGGTCCCTACATATAACACATGGTCCATACAATACTAAAGATCAGCCAAAGTATGCTAATAACCATGTTCAAACCTAATTCTATAGTCAATCTGAGATTCTAGCATGGTCATAGTCGTGAGTCAACCCATATTGCTCAATTCAACCATATAATCATCAAATTAGACCACACCTAACCCAAATTGAATGCCATAGGTTGATTCCCATGATCCCAAACACTATAATACAAATCATTCAATCATATTAAGGGTTAATTAGGCTATTCCTCAAGTCAATTACATCAATTGACTAAGTTCAAGTCAAAATCCCCAATTTGGGAATACATAACCTAAGGCCAAATTGAACTAAGTCATACCAAATTAACATAGCTTCAAACATTCTAAACCGATGAATCTATTCAAATGAGGTCCAATTAGATGATTCCAAAGTCAATTTGGTCAATTGACTTGGTTTAGGTCAAAAACACTAATTTGGGCAAAATCCCCAATTTACAGGGAAATCCCCAAATTACTTGGGAATGTCAATTTACATGGCCTAAGCCAAAATTACCCTACAATTAGGTTCCCCCTATTCAAGATCAATAATTTAGAGTGTCATACATCCATAATTACTCATCAATTTCATACAAATCACAAGAAATTTGAATAGAAAATCCTAGGTCAAAACACTAGTTTTAGGTCAAGTCTATAAACCCCCTCCAATTTCTTGCTAGAAATGGGGGGTTTCACCTCTAAAGTACTCCCCATACACTCTAGGTCAACATATATTAATTTCAAGACCTAATTCTAACTTTGATTTTCCATCACCCTTTCAAAAATGGAATTCAATAAAACCCTAGGTCGAAAAAATTAGTTGCATGCTTGTAAGAGAATGATGGAAGGAAGAAAAATGGGAATGAAATGGTTACCTTGATGATCCTTGAGCAAGAATCCACCCAAAAACCTCCTTTTTCCCTTTTTTTTCTCTTTTCCTCTTCTTTCCCCTTTCTCCAAGCTCTCTAGCACTCTTGAAGGTGGAAAAATGAGCAAGTGTGAGAAAATCCCGTTTTGGTTTGTATTTATAGAAAATTTGGGCCCACAACTCAAAATACACTTAAACAAAAGGAACAATTGTTTTCTGCTGCAATTACTTCCACTTAGATACTCAATTTTATGCAAAGGACTCATCAATTTAACATCTTAACCGTTAAAAAGTTTTATGAGTCCGTTACCAACACTATGGTAAAATTTCACCATTCATAACGAAGATATATCAGAGACGAATAAGCTGACACAATTTTAGCTCAATCAAACCAGAGATCTATGAGATTAAGCTATTGATGTAATCGGTGACAGAAATTTCTTCCTCCATGGAGCGAGCTCCACTGATCCAAAACACTATTTTCGACACGTTTCGACGTCGAACGGGTCTCCGATCATTCCAAATATTTATGCGAAGGCACTCGTAGAGTACACGTATACGGGTACTCAACGGGTCAAAATGATGTCATCCTAAGGTACGGGCGTTACAAAAGCCATGTTTCTTGCATTGCATAAACAAGTTTCGAATTGAATCAAAATTGCAAATTGTATTGAAGATAACCTCATTGTTCAACAAGTTCTTTAGTTATCTATTAGTGGGAGGTTCGGAAAAATCTTGATCGGGGAGATCAAGTCGTGGACATAGGTCGTTAGCACCGAACCATGTTAAATCATGTGTGCTTCAATTTTTGCTACTGCACTTTACTAGCTTTCTTTTCAATTTATTTTTTAATCTGGGCCAACACAAATGAGTTTCCAATGACAAAAAAAGGAGGTGAATAAAAAAAACTTTGTACCAGGCCGCATCACATTTCCGGACAACCCGCCCATCCTTAAGAACCCTGTCCCGTATCCCCAACGTTTTTCAAAGACGAAGATTGATGATCAGTTTGTAAAATTTTAAGACATCTTTAAAAAGATTCACAGCAACATCCCTTTTGCAGATGCACTGGAGCAAATGCCCAACTATGCCAGATTCATGAAGGATGTGATGTCTAAAAAGAGGAGGCTAGAAGAGTTTGAGATTGCCAAGCTCACTGAGGAGTACAGTGCAATCCTTCAGAAGAAGTTGCCCCAGAAACTTAAAGATCGAGTTTTACCATCCCTTGTGTGATTGGTTCTTCTTCTTTTGATAATGTGTTAAGTGACTTCGGCGCTAGCATTAATTTAATGCCTCTGTAAATTTTCAGGAAGCTTGGACTTGGTGAGGTGATGCCCACAACAATCTTGTTGCAACTGGCAGACCAATCAATCACCTCTCCTTGGGGGATTATAGAAGATGTGCTTGTCAAGGTGGACAAATTCATCTTCCCGGTAGATTTCGTTGTGTTGGACATGGAAGAAGAGAGAGATGTTCCTCTTATTTTGGGGAGACCATTCCTTGCCACCGGGAGAGCTTTAATAGGTGTGGAGTTTGGTGAGTTCACATTGAGAGTGAACGAAGAAAAAGTGTTGTTCACAATTTACAACACGCACAAGGCTCCAAAAAAGATGAAGAGTTTCCACCGGATTGATGTAAAGGGGGAAATGAAAAGTGTGTTCCAAAGGCTTATGACAAGCCTAGAAAGAAAAAAATAGTGGAGTAGTTAGATGACCCACTTCCATTGGTGTGGTCAGACTGCTATTTGAATGGTGAAGCAGAGAATTTGTAGCATTGTTTTGGGGCGGTTAAGCAAAAAGGTCTATATCAAGGAAGTGTGAAGACAATGCTTCTTGATGAATTGCCTTGAGAAAGTCAGAGAAAGTCAAGCTACTGACTCTAAAAACATTCTTGTTGGGAGGCACCCCAACCGATTTATTTTTATGTTCAATTTTATCTTTAGTCATTCTAGTATAGAATTTGCATTTCGGTTATTCATCAAATAACATGTTTTTGTCCCTTTTTCAGTTCACATCAAGAAGAGATCAAAAGGACCAGGGGAAGTGGCTGTAAAAAAAAAAAAAGGTGTTGAGAATGGAGTTTTGGGGGCCGTGACACTACACTAGGGCGCCACGG
>JAYMFD010003389.1:0-44870 GCA_035771175.1 Paratinospora sagittata | reverse complement strand
TTTTAATTTTTCTCAATAAGTGAAACAAAGATAAGAATGTAGAGCACCACATGGTAATTGTATTTGGCTAAAAATTTTGAAAATATCCCTACGAGAAAAAAAGAATATCATGTTGAGGAAACAACTTAGACACTATTGAACATATTGAGTCATAAACCTTAAGTACATTGGAGAAGGTAATCGCAATGACAGTAGTGTTTTATAGCAAGACAAGGACATACCTTCATTTAGAAGCTCCATTGTGTATGCTATCCAAAATAACCAAGGCAAGCATAGAAATTCTTAACATGAAAAGGCAAGCATTTTTGTTAAGAAAATAAAATAATAAAAGACACAAGATGTAACATGGTTCGGCTTTATGGCCTACATCCACGGGAGAAGAGAGAGGATCTTTATTCTTGTGTAATGTCTTAATGGAGGGACTCCATATATATAGACATACAGGGCTATGTACTTATAGCTACATTTACAATTTTAGTAACTGCTATATTCCTTAAAGGAAATAAATCCTTAAAGAAATAATTCTGTACAGGAAACAAATCTATACAGAAAATAACTTTGTATAGGAAACAAATCTCAACACTCCCCCTCAAGCTGGTAAATAAAGGTTTACCATTCCCAGCTGGCTTGGACACATTTGCTTGAAATGCAGTCTGATTTAACCCTTTAGTGAGCATATCGGCGAGCTGATTATTGGTAGACACATATGGAGTACAGATCAACCCACTGTCAAGCTTCTCTTTAATAAAGTGTCTATCAATCTTTATATGCTTGGTTCGATCATGTTGGACTGGGTTATGGGCAATGCTAAATGCAGATTTATTGTCACGATAGAGTCTCATAGGGCCATCCCAGTGTATCTTCAAATATGTCAAAATTATCTGCAACCATAATAGCTCACAAACCCCTTGTGCCATTGCTCTGAATTCTGCTTCAGCACTAGATCTGGCCACTACATTCTGTTTTTTTATTTCGCCATGTTACCAAATTCCCACCAAGAAACGTCCAATAACCACTAGTTGATCTTCTGTCAACTACTGAACCAGCATAGTCTGAATCAGTATATGCTTCAAGAACCATTCCTGTGTGTCGTTTAAATAAGATGCTCTGTCCTAGAGTCCCTTTAAGATGTTGTAGAACGCGATTAGTTGCTTGCAAATGAATATCTTTAGGATTGTGCATGAACTGACTTATTACACTAACTGCATATGCAATATCAGGTCTTGTGTGAGAGAGATAGATGAGTCTTCCTACAAGTCTTTGATACATCTCTTTATTAACAGTCAGCGCTTCTTCAGCTTCTCCAAGCTTGTGATTAAGATCAATAGGAGTATTCATTGGTTTGCATGCTAGCTTCCCTGTTTCTTTAAGAAGGTCTGTAATGTACTTCTGTTGAGAGATAACGATTCCCTGTTTAGAGTGTGCCACTTCAATCCCTAGGAAGTATTTCAATCTCCCTAGTTCCTTGATCTCAAATTCCTCGGTCAAACACCGCTTCAAATTTTGTCTCTCGTTTTCATTGTTTCCTGTCATGATGATGTCATCAACATACACTAATAAAGCTGTAACTCCCCCTGAAGTCGAGTGCTTAATAAACAGAGTGTGATCTCCTTGGCTTTGTTTATATCCCATACTTGTCATTACTTTGGCAAACCGACCAAACCATGCCCTCGGAGATTGTTTAAGTCCATACAGGGCCTTCTCTAATTTGCACACTTTATCAGTGGTGCCAAATCCTGGAGGCACTTCCATATAGATTTCTTCCTCTAAATCTCCATGTAAAAATGCATTTTTTACATCAAATTGTTGCAGATCCCAGTCATAATTAGCTGCCAATGACAAAAGAAGTCTCACAGTATTCATTTTTACAACTGGAGCAAATGTCTCTTGATAATCCACACCATATGTCTGAGTATATCCTTTGGCTACCTATCTTGCCTTGTAGAGCTCTAGGGACCCATCTGCTTTGTATTTTACTGTATAAACTCATTTGCATCCAACAAGTTTCTTTCCTGGAGGCAAGTCTACCAACTCCCATGTTGTATTTTTCTCCAGGGCATCCATTTCCACATTCATAGCTTGTTTCCAATTTGTATTAGATAAAGCCTCGGATAATGACGTAGGAGTCTGGATATTATTCAGGCTGGTAAGGAAACTCTTATGGGTTTGTGAGAACTTCTCAAATGATACAACATAAGATAGTGGATACAAGGGATGCTTAGCGCATTCCCTTGTTCCCTTTCTAATGACAATGGGAAGGTCATTGTCAGGTTCAAAGGCTAAAAGATCATTGTTAGTTTCAGGAACTAATGAAATTTGTAAGGAGGGTTCAGGATTTGTTACCTCATTCTCAGGGATTGGTTCAGATTCATGAGTTTGCATCGGTTCAGGAGCTGCGGCTTTATTCCTTGAGTACACTTGTCCAGTCATCCGATCCTTAGGTTCGTCATTGGGTACAGGGGGTGTAAGAGATTCAGGTTTGGTTTGTTGGAGAGTAAAGGGGTCAAAAAGGTCAAAAGGGTTATCAAGGGAGTTCCGATCCTTATCTTCCATGATGACATTCTCCCCCGAAAGAGGAGGAGCGGTAAAATAGGGCTCAGGTTCATAGAAAGTGACATCGGCTGAGACAAAGAATTTCTTTGATGGCGGATGATAGCATTTATATCCCTTTTGAGTGGAAGAGTATCCGACAAAAACACACTTAAGCGCTCTAGGGTCCAACTTTCCCCAGTTGGGTTGGTGAACATGGACAAATGAAACACACCCGAATATTTTAGGTATAAGATTATTGGAGATTTTAAGCTTAGGATAAAATTGACGTAGCTTTTCCATAGGACTTTTGAAATCAAGGGTCCGGGATGGTAGACGGTTAATAAGATGTGTTGCAGTAAGGACAGCTTCCCCCCAATAGGACTTAGGCATATTATGCTGAAATAAAAAGGCTCGGGTTGTATCAAGTAGGTGACCGTTTTTTCTTTCAGCAACTTCATTTTGTTGTGGAGTGTGAACACAGGATGATTCATGAATGATCCCCTCGGTTTGGAAGTAATTGGTCAATGTTTGATTAAAATAGTCTCGAGCATTGTCAGATCGAAATCTCTTGATTTTAGCACCAAATTGGGTGTGTATCATGTTATGGAAGGTAGGGAGAATAAAGCTCACATCGGGTTTTTGTTTTAATGAGAATATCCACGAGACTCTAGTACAATCATCAATGAAGGACACAAGCCATCGCGCTCCAGAAACATTAGGGATTGGAGAGGGACCCCAAATATCACTATGAATGAGATCAAAAGGATTTGAACTTCTGTCATTGCTAAGTGGAAAAGATATACGTTTGTGTTTCGCAAGTTCACACACTTCACAATGAAAATCTTCAACATTCAGAGATTTAAACAAAAAAGGAAACATGATTTTAAGAGATCGAAAAGAAGGATGGCCAAGGCGGCGATGATAGAGCCATAGCTTTTCTTTATTGGAAAGTTTGTGCTCAGAGAGAAATGAAGTGGTACTCTTGATAGGATGTACTGGTGTCTCAAGGTAATACAACCTGTCCTGTTCCTTAGCATGTCCAATCATCGTCCCCAAGTCCTGGTCCTGAAATGCACAGTAAGTAGGGAAGAAGGTCACATTACAACTCAGATCATGGGTCAATTTTTTAATAGAGATAAGATTGGTAGATAGTTTAGGAACATGAAGAACATTTCTGAGTGTAAGGGTGGGGCTGATGTGAACATCACCTATACCAGCAACTGTGGTTAATGATCCATCAGCTGTGGCTATTTTCCGACTACTAGGACATGGGTTGTAGGTATGAAATATATTGGGAGAATTGGTCATGTGATCAGTAGCACCAGAATCTATAACCCAAGAGTTAACAAAAGATTTATCCGAGACGTTAAATCCAATAGACATACGAAAATTACCTGAATGGGCCAATGAACAGGTACCTGAGGGTTTGTCAAGAGTGCCAATCAAAGATTTTAATCTTTCAATATCGTCTTGGCTGAATCCGTCTGTCACCGGGGAGGTTGCAACTGTTGATTCAGTAGACATATGTGCTTGGCCACTGGTTTTCTGCTGTCCTCCGTTGTAACCCCATTCTTTACTGAAAGTTGAAGGCTTGCCATGAAGTTTCCAACACTTCTCCCTTGTATGTCTAGTCTTCTGACAATAAGTACACCTTAGATTGTCCCTATTGTCTCGATTTGGGACCTTTGATGATTCAACGCACGGAGTGTGTGTCCTCTGATCATTTCCTCGATTGGCGATCATAGCTGAGCCTTCCAACTTCTGAGGTGTGAGCATAACACTTCTTCTGCTTTCTTCAGTCCGAATAGCGGAGATAGTCTCATTCAGAGTTAGCAACTCTTTGTTGAGAGTTTGAACTCTCACTTGATCAAACTCTGCATTGAGTCCAGCCAAGAAGTCATAGACTCGATCCTTCTCAATATAGCTCTTTAAAATTTCAGCATCTGCAGGGCATTTAGTCTCAATACACCTATAATGGTCAAGTTCCTGCCAAAGATTTTTCAATACATTGGCATATTCAGTGACCGTCATGTTGCCTTGTTTTGTTGTTCAAACTTTCACTTTGATTTCATACACTTGGGCTGCATCATGGGCCTTAGAGTATGTCTAATGAACGGCAACCCAAATGTCTTTGGCTGTAGTTAGAAACATGCATGTATCGCTAATATTTGGCACCATTGAATTCCATAGCCATGCCATTATAGAAGCATCTTCGTTATCCCACGCTCTAAACTTAGGATCTTCAGGTGTAGGTCCAGTGCCCAGAAGATGACTTAGTTTTCCTCTGCCTTTTAGAAAAGTACGTACCAGCTGAGACCACTTCAAATAATTTTTTCCATCAAGTCTGTAGGCTGCTTGAATGTTTGGTAGTTCTCCTTTCTCTATCTTATCAACCGTGTCTTCTGTCTGCACTATTTCGGAAGTAACCGACATTTTTTTTTTTTTTTTATGTCGTGCTTGAGAGATGTGAAGAAGAAGAAACAGTTGTAGAAAAAAAAATAGTCTGGTGCTACTGTTTTCAAGTGACCGTCATCTTGCTGAAGAAGATAAAGAAGAAACAGTTGCAGACGGAGATCGAGTAAAGAAGACGAAGAATATGTGAAGATGAAGAAGACAAAGATCGAATGTGAAGATGAAGAAGAAACAGTTGCAGAGATTGAACAATGACAGACGCGATGAACAATGAGCAGTGACAGACGCGATTTGCAAGGAAGACGATGAACAGTGACGAGTTGCAAGGAAGACGATGAACAGTGACAAGTTGCAAGGAAGATGATGAACAGTGACAGACAAGATTTGCAGATCGCAATTTAAATGGCTATTCAGTAGCAGTTCCAGATCGCGATTGAAATGGATATGGAAGATGAGGATCGCGATTTGCAGGTGATCCAGTCGCACGAACCAGCACGAACCAGTTGCAGACGACGGTGTGACGATGGCAGCGTCGCAGAAACACAGCGGCGGCAGCGGAGATGCAACGAGCAGCAACAACGGTGATGAAGACGAAGGATTCCGGCAGCGACGGCGATGAAGGCCACCCAAGAGGATTCCGGCGATGAAGGCCGACAATGATGATTCTGGCGATGAAGGCCGAAACAGATTTCCCAGTAATAGAAACTAGGGCTCTAATACCATGTTAAGAAAATAAAATAATAAAAGACACAAGATGTAACGTGGTTCGGCTTTATGGCCTACATCTACGGGAGAAGAGAAAGGATCTTTATTCTTGTGTAATGTCTTAATGGAGGGACTCCATATATATAGACATACAGGGCTATGTACTTATAGCTACATTTACAATTTTAGTAACTGCTATATTCCTCAAAGGAAATAAATCCTTAAGGAAATAATTTTGTACAGGAAACAAATCTATACAGGAAATAAATTTGTATAGGAAACAAATCTCAACAATTTTATAACAATACAAGGATGAACCTCGACTTGGAAGCTCTATTGTATATGCTATCCAAAATAACAAAGCAGGAGCATCAATTTTTAACGTGATCAACCAATCCAAATAAAAAATAAGACAGTTTTACATTTTGGTTGGTACTAAATCATGTTCAATATTAACTCATTTAATTATTATGTTGAATTGGGAATGGTATGCGTCACCTCTTGACTGTAAATTTTTTTACTAGTTTAGTTGTATATGCAAATAAAAACATGGAATTATATAGATGTTAAGAATGGTAGTTTTTACAAATCAGTCTGATGCAAAGTTAGCATGTACAAGTTTGACTCAAGTGTGTTTATTTCACAATTACAGTTCAAACCCATCAAAAAAAGATTTTCACTTGTGTTCTTTTCATAATTGGATCGAAATTGTTCTAAATAATAGGACATGGTTCAGTTGAAAATTCTTCCTTCCTGATCTTGTCATAGCACAAAAAACAACCAAGAACAAGCCCCTTGCTTGCCCAACCCTATTCTAGCAAGCACAAGGAGTTTTGTGAAATTGAGAAGGTTCAAGGTTTTGTGTTCATTTTCTATAGCACTTTCCTAGAGACTAGAGAGGTTGCCTCAATCACCACCATTTATGAACTATTGTATTGTGTAAAGTTCTAAATAGATGAACTTAGACAATAAAAAGAGGGAAAAATAAGAAGGGGGAGAACCAACAAAGCTACCAAAATGAAGAAACAAGTAAAACCTGCATAACTCTTTTAGCAAAAATTAGCTAACCTCCAATGCTCCTGGATTCTCTGGATACAAACTTCTTTTGTCCCTGTTAATCTCAATTCGTGCTTCCTCAAATATGTTTTACAGTCATCTAGTTTTAGCACTTGTAGATCCCATCCTCCTACAAAAGATTGAAGACATAATGATAATCAAAAAATGTGATCAAAGAGAATGGACTTAAGTTTCCTCTACGTATTTCATCATTTGAAATCCAGTGTTTTCAAGGCACCAAGGCGATGTCTAGGCGAAGTGAAGCCTAGAAGTGACCTAGGCGATAAAACAATATTTATTTATAGGTCCCCAGATAATTAATTAATTATTTACAGGTCCCTAGACAATTCATATACAGAATTATATATATTTAACTATATTCTATAATAAATGTTAAATTTTCATAAAATGATTAAAAAACACTTTATGTTAATTAAAATAATGTCCACAAAACATTAATTTATGCCACAATACACGTTATCCAAAACGTTCAAAAGTACAAAACTCAAATATCTATCGTCGAAGGGTCGCCGACGGTTGCCGAAAATTTCGACGGCATTTCTTGGTTGGAGCAAATGGAAAGGATGGGTTTAGGGAGAGAAAGGTTCGAGGGTTTACTGTAGAAAAGGGGGCGTTTTCGTTTTTAAAGCTTTTTTTAAAAATTAGAGAGACGCCCCTAAACTTTTTAAATATTTGCACAAACCCCCATCGCCTGCCTAACACAACGCCTAGGCGTTTTCTCCCTAAAACGCCGATGCGTTGCCTTGAAAACACTGCTGAAATCTCCTTTTTGTATGCTATGCATGAGGCAATAATCTTGTGAGAAACCACTTAACCTAAAAGTTATAGCTATCAGGTTGGGATCAACTATGTATATCAAGCTATTATAGATATTAACACTCCCCCTCACGTTCATGATCACACGTGGACTATTTTTATAGATTATAATGGGGAGGAAAAACATAATTTTTTTTAATTTTTTATTTTGATAAATGAGATAAACAAACAAATATGCTTCTGAGGAGGATTGAACACACCACCTCTAGAATAAAATTGTTCTGAAACCATGTTAGAAACCTCTTGACCTAAAAGTTGTAGCTATCAAGTAGGGATCAACTATGTATGTCAAGCTATTATAGATATTAACAAAGCTCTAGATTGATTTTCCAAATTTACTCTTTGAAAATCAATAAATTTCACTTTATTAAACTGAATTTCTTGAATTCCTGCTTCTTTGAGATATGAGTGTAACTGAAACCATAGGCTGCATTTGAGTGAATGCAAGTATTCAAACATACTAAGCCTTCTAGAAATAATTGATGCACTTAAAGAGCAAATGACTCCAAATATAGTCATCAATGAAAAGATTCTCCCAATTCAAGTCATTTTAACGCATTTTATACATATTAGATCTTCATACCATAGAGCCTTAGCTAAAGAACTATTCATTAATATATTGAAAAAAATATTAAAATAAAAGAAAATGGCTTCTGACATTTTGTGATATCTTGAAAAGTAGGATCGCACCATAATCAAAGCAAAAGGAGCTAATAACAGCATGTCAATATAACTGTTGGAAGGTGTGAATTTTTTTAATCACGTGTTTTATTTTTTTTTAATTGAAGATAGTTATTGACTTGGTAAAAGGGATTCATTTTGATCTCCAAAAATCTCTCCACGATTTGCACCCACTTTTTCCTCTCTTCTGCAAGTCTACTTCCCATTACTCTTCCTTGCTTTCTTCAATAAATAGAGGAAAAGAACTACAAAAAAAAAAAATACAGAAAAAAAAATACAGAAAAAAACTTTGAAAAAAGGAAGGTTCTATCCTTTGTTTCAGATTTTCATTTTCTTAGTTTTTTGGTTTCCGAGCAATATTTAGGGGTGTTTTGTTTTTCTGGTCTTCTTCAGTGCAGAGAAGGTCCAAGATGTGATTTTGAGTTGATTTATCCTGGGGACGATGGGGCTTTTATGTTGCTTGCACAACCTTGGGCAGAGCCGCGAAACGTCTTAAAGAGAGCAACTCAACCCAAGATTTTGGTAACTTCGTTCTATTTTTTCATTTTGCAGCAACAATTTTAAGACATTTTCTTTTTTCTCTTCTGACATGACTACTGAAACTATCACTGCAACTATTGATCTAAACAAGCCCTTTCGTTTTGAGGGGCTTCATTTTAAAAGACAGAGATAGAAAATGTGGTTTTTCTTAACCATGAAGAAAATTGCATATGTATGTACTTCTGAAAAACCCATATTGCCTACTGAACCAAATGAAACTCAAACTAAGGAATATGAGTCTTAGGTCGAAAATGATTTTCTTTGCAAGAATTTTATCTTGAATGGTTTATCTGATGATTTGTATGACTACTACAATTCTGAAAAATCATCAAAGGAAATTTGGGATGCACTTCAAAAAAAATATGACACTGAGGAGGCCGGAGCAAAAAATATATATATATGTTGTCAGCCGATATCTGAAATATCAAATGACAGATGATAAATCTGTAGAAGCTCAGTCACATGAGCTAGAAAAGATTGCACATATTTCTGAAGGTACGTCTTTAGATGAACAATTTCAAGTTGTTATTTTGATTGACAAATTGCCCCCTACTTGGAAAGATTTTAAGAATGTCCTCAGGCACGAAAACCCCTTAGTTTTCTTTAGAGAGTTTGATTACTAGGCTTCGAATTGAGGAGGAAGCCCGTAAACAGGATCAAAAAGATGAAGTTCTCGTTGTTTCCATCAACAATGCTAACAAGAAATCCACCTCTTTTGTTTTGAAACCCAAAGGGAAACATGAAAATTTTGAATCGCAATTTCAACAAGAACCGCAACAATCATAACAAGAATGCTCCACAGAATCAGAATGGAAAACAACCCCCCTCAAGGAATGATTCAGGACAATTTACATGTTTTAGCTATAACAAGCCAGAACATCTTGCCCGAAACTGTCGGAATAGGCGTCGTCCTGCTCCGCAAGCGAACCTTACCGAAGAGCAACTTATTGCTATGATTTTAGAAATCAACATTGTTGGTGAATTCGAGGGGTGTTGGGTAGACACTAGTGCTTCTCGCCATGTTTGCTATGATCGTCCTATGTTCAAGTCCTATTCTGAAGATGAGAATAAGAAAGTGTTGTTGGGTGATTCTCACTCCACAATTGTTGTTGGTACTGGTGAGGTGGAATTGAAGTTTACCTTTGAAAAAACTGTCATCCTTAAGGATGTTCTACATACTCCAAAGATGAGGAAGAACTTAGTTTCGAGCTACCTTCTCAATAAGGTTGGGTTTACTCAAACTATCGGGGTTGATTTATATACCATTACTAAAAATAATATTTTTGTTGGAAAAGGGTATGCCACTGATGGAATGTTTAAATTGAATGTTGATGCTAATAAAATTACATCTTTTGCTTATATGTTGTGTTCTTTTAATACTTGGCATGCTAGACTTTATCATGTTAACAAACGCATTATTAAAAATATGAGTAGCTTAGGACTTATTCCAAGATTGTCTTTGAATGATTTTCAAAAATGTGAATTTTGTAGTTAAGCTAAGATCACCAAAACCCCACATAAATCAATAGTTAGACAATTTGAACCTCTTGATTTAATTCATTCTGATATATGTGAACTTGATGGTGTCTTGACTAGAAATGGAAAACGATATTTTATCACTTTTATTGATGACTGCTCTGACTATACATTTGTTTATCTTTTGAAAAATAAAAGTGAAGCATTTGACATGTTCAAATTATTTTTGACAGAAGTTGAAAATCAATTTAATAGAAAAATAAAGAGATTTTGTAGTGATAGAGGCATTGAATATGATTCCGGTATGTTTAATGGTTTTTATAAAATCCATGGGATTATTCATGAGAAAACAGCACCTTATTCTCCTAAAATGAATGGCAAAGCTAAAAGAAAAAATAGAACCTTTACTGAATCCATAGTTTCCATTTTACTTAATTTTGGTGTTGCTTCTCATTGGTGGGAGAAAATTTTATTGACTGTTTGCTATGTGGTAAATAGAGTTCCCAAATCAAAAAGTAAAATTTCTCCTTATGAAATTTTGAAAAATAAGAAACCAAATTTGTCTTATTTTAAGACTTAGGGTTGTTTGGCTTATGTTTGAATTCCTAATCCTAAAAGGAATAAGCTTGCTAGTAGAGCATATGAATGTGTTTATTGGATATGTTGTAAATAACAAAGCTTACAGATTTTTTGATTTGAATGATCATGTCATTACTGAAACAAATGATGTTGATTTTCATGAACATAGATTTCCTTTTTTATTGAAGAACAGTGAGGGCTCAACATCTAGTAATATGCCTATGAGTAGAATTAATAAATCTAATGAGGAAGAATACTCTGAACCTAGGAGGAGTAAACGAGCTCGAACCATTAAAGATTATGGTTCTAATTTTTATGCTTTTACTTTGGAGGAGGATCCTCATACCCTCCATCTTGCCTCATCTTCAGTAGCTGCCAACTTTTGGCAAGAGGCAATAGATGATGAAATGGACTCTCTTGAGTCTAACAGAACTTGGCATTTAGTAGATTTACCTCCAGGTTGCAAAACAATAGGATGTAAATGGATACTTAAAAAGAAATTGAAACCTGATGATACAGTTGATAAATATAAATCCCGTCTTGTTGCAAAAGGGTATAGACAAAGAGAAAATATAGATTTCTTTGACATCTATTTGTTTGCTATTTTCTCTTGCTGCTATTCATGATCTTATTGTACACCAAATGGATGTTAAAACTGCCTTTTTAAATGGATAATTGGAAGAAGAAATTTATATGGACCAACCTGAAGGTTTTGTTGTTCCTAGTCAAGAAAATAAAGTGTGCAAACTAGATAAATCTCTTTATGGCTTGAAATAGGCACCTAAGCAATGGCATGAAAATTTTGATAATCTTGTTATCTCACATGATTTCAAAGTGAATGAAAGTGACAAATGCATTTATTACAAATCAGAAAATAACATTTGCACTATTATATGTCTTTATGTGGATGACTTGCTTATTCTTGGTTCTAATATTCATGTCGTGAATCATGTGAAATCTACGCTTTGTGCTAATTTTGACATGAAAGATCTCGGAGAAGCGAATGTGATCCTTGGAATTAAGATCACTAGGTCTGAAAAGGGAATTTATTTGGATCAATCTCATTACATTGAGAAGATCTTAAAGAAGTATAATTACATTAATTGTAAACCAGCATGTACTCCTTATGATCCTAGTGTAAAGTTGTTCAAGAACATCGGTGACGGTGTTAGACAATATGATTATGCAAGCATCATTGGTAGTCTACGGTATGCTACTGATTGCACTAGGCCCAACATAGCTTATGTCGTGGGATTACTATGCAGGTTTACTAGTAGACCTAGTATTGAGCATTGGCATGCTATTGAAAGAGTAATGAGGTACCTTAAGAGGACTATAAACCTTGAATTACATTATCAAAAGTTTTCCGTTGTCCTAGAAGGATATAGCAATGTTGATTGGAACACCCTTTCCGATGACTCCAAGGAACCTAGCAACTATATATTTAGTATAGCTGGTGGAGCTGTTTCTTGAAAATCTAAGAAACATACTATTTTGGCCCAATCAACAATGGAGTCTGAGATGATAGCATTAGCATCAGCTAGTGAGGAAGTTGGATGGTTAAGAAGTTTGCTATCTAAAATCCCATTATGAGAGAAACCGATTCCAGCCGTCTTGATCAATTGCGATAGTACCGCGGCTATTGCAAAAATTTAGAACTGTTATTATAACGGAAAAAGACGACAAATACGTCACAAACACAGTACTGTTAGAGAGTTTCTTTCTACTGGAGTTGTGAGAGTGGATCATGTACGTACTAATGATAATTTAGTTGACCCTTTAATGAAGGATTAGCAAGAGAGAAGGTTTTCAAAACCTCGAAAGGAATGGGACTAAAGCCTTTAGATTGATGAGTCACTTGTGATGAAAACCCAATCTATAGACTGGAGATCCCAAGAAATAGGTTCAAAGGGTAATAACACGTCATGAAGTGATATGAGGTGAATCATGTTATTTTATATAAATTATAAGTTTCATTTCAATTATTACTTTGAAGCATGATATCCTGAAGCGATATAAGGTTGAGTTAATTTTGAAAACTCTTAATGGGTTCTATACTCTATGTGGAGCGGAGTACCTAGCTACAGGAGTACTCTTGATAGACTCACCGAAGTGAATGTGGTAGTGTGGCAGCTTCCTATGGAATTTTAGGCAAATTCTCTAGAGCATTCACTTACAGGGATACACGTGCATGGTCGTAAAAGCAAGGGTTTTTGGAGTTCACCCTAATAAGGTTGTGTGTGTGATGTTATTAGAGATAGAGTTCAAAACTACGAGTTACTCTAGTATAATCTAAATCATTTATACCATGTAAGGGTTCAAGTTGATTAGACACATTTGCTTATGCACAGTCTTATATTGTATTGCTCGATGGAAAACTTTTTAAAAAATTCAAGTGGGGGATTGTTGGAATGTGTGAATTTTTTTAATCACGTGTTTTATTTTATTTTTTTGAATTGAAGATAGTTATTGACTTGGTAAAAGGGATTCATTTTGATCTCCAAAAATCTCTCCACGATTTGCACCCACTTTTTCCTCTACTCTGCAAGTCTAATTCCCATAATTCTTCCTTGCTTTCTTCAATAAATAAAGGAAAAGAACTACAAAAAAAAAAAAACAAAAAAAAACAGAAAAAAAAAATTCAGAAAAAAACTTCCAAAAAAGGAAGGTTCTATTCTTTGTTTCAGATTTTTATTGTCTTAGTTTTTTGGTTTTCAAGCAATATTTGGGAGTGTTTTGTTTTTTTTGTCTTCTTCAGTGGGGAGAAGGTCCAAGACAAGGGTGACTCTGGGCTGATTTATCCTGGGGACAACAGGGCTTTTATGCTGCTTGCACAACCTTGGGTAGAGCTGCAAAACGTCTTAAAGAGAGTGACCTAGTCCACAACTCAACCCAAGATTTTGATAACTTCGTTCTATTTTGACATTTTGCAGCAACAATAACTAGCAAGAAATTTCCACGGAGAAGAAAAAACACTTAAATGAATTTCAAGCATCTTTCAACTTCATTCTTTGCCATTCTTTTACTGTTAGATTTTTGCGAATCTTCGCGTAAGCCTGTTAAGAGGCTTAGGGGAAAAGAAAAGATAAAAAATCAAAAGAAGATGGAAAGGGATGATTGGATACGTAGTAACCTTTCAAAAGGTCGATTACTAGATTGTAGCGAGTTTGATCGTCGAGAGAAGATGAATTGGAAGAGTATTCGCTATCTTCGTCTTTCAAGGATTCTAGATCAGCTTCATCCTCATCAACGTCATCCTCCTCATCATTTGATTCGCTGTCTTCATCACTGATCACAATAAATTAACAAGAAAAAAAAAATGATGATCTGCATTCATTCGAAACAATATAACTTCAACCATTAAATCAATAAAACGATACCTAGACAACGATTCATCGCTATCTTCTTCTTCCTCACTTTCAGAATTTTGAATAATGTTAGGTTTCTTATTATTCCCATTCATTTTGATTTGCGAAATTCTGAAAGGAATGAATCTGAAACGAATGTGAAAAGAGGAGTTTCCAGGTTTTTATAACGATTCGCCGGGCTTTCTATTTGAATTTGACCGTCAAAGAGTCTTTGACCAGTCAACGCTGACCTATCCCTGCAGGGTGGATCTCTTTTCTGAAGTAAAATTGAAAAATGCTCTAAAACCCAATCATTAACACCTTTCTCACCATTACTTGGGGCTTTTGACATGATTATCCTTTAAAAATAAAATAATTTTACAAATGTCATCTACACACAAATAATAACTCATTTGTCATATTTTACTATTTATAGCACAGTCAGCGTACCAAACAAGCGCCATGTGGGCCCCGATATGATATTTTTTAAGGAATGCGTCTTTTGAAAAGACGTCTTCTCTGCATAATTATTTTTTTAAAATGAAGGAAATGCGTCTTTTGAAAAGACGTCTTCCCTTCACAAATTTTTTTTTAAGTAAAGGGAAGATGCATTCCCTTTCACAAGAAGTGAGTCGTATTTTCTTGGCTCTCATGTCTTTAAATTCAACTTTCTTGTCATTGATGAGTGATGCCTTCTTTTTACAAATTTTTTTTTTAAGTGAAGGAAAGATGTCTTCCCTTTCACAAGAAGTAAGTCATATTTCCTTGGCTCTCATGTCCTTAAATTCAACTTTCTTGTCATTGATGAGTGGTCCCGATGATGTCATGTACGCGTAGGAGGTTGTCTTCTTACAGGTACTTTGTTCTATTTCCACTTTTTTGTTTTTTTTGGCCGATTGAACTTGCATCTTTCTTTCCTTCCGTAAGTGCAAAACATGCTACCTCCCACTTAATCTACCTTTCTCATCAGGTGTTAAATTTTGAGATCGGTGCATCAAGGATTGCATTTGTGTTTCTAGAAGAGCTTCTAATTCAGTTCCGGTGAGATTCCACTGGAAACGCCAAGATCTCATTTTCTTTCCTTCCTAATGTATCAGAAACTTTCGGTTTCTTTCTTTCTTATTTGATACTACTACTTTAGGGAACTATCAAGGATCGGGGAACTTTTGAATCTTGAAGTATGCATGGACTTGATGGTTCTTCTTTATGAGACACAGGAGATGTCAATTACAGCTCTCCACGCTCTCTTGCCGCAGCAGTCATCACAGTTCCTAAGCAACAATGGGAATTTTCTGTTCTTCCGTGGGATTAGGTTTCCTCCGAGGTAGACCACTAGGGCTTTTGACATGATCAACCTTGTCTTAAACAAAAACCTCCCTTCTCGTGCAAAAAAACGCATTTTCTTCACTTTAAAAATAAAAATAAAAATTATGCAGGAAAGACGTCTTTTTAAAAAATGTCACATCGGCGACCACGTGGCACTTGTTTGACGCACTGACTGTGCTATAAATAATAAAGTATGACAAAATAGTCATTATTTATGAGTAAATGACATTTGTAAAATTATTTTATTTTTTAAAAAATAATTATGTCAAAAGCTCCCCATTACGTGACATCATGTGATGGAGCGACTTCTGACTATCATGTATATTGTACAGAATTTTTACATTCAATCAAAATTAATCGTTGGTATCTAGCACACTTTTAGAATTACTTTTTTAAAAAAAGTTTTTTTTGCATGTTGTATTTAAGTATATGTTACGTCAGCATAAGCTAGAAATTAAGTAAAAAAATAGAGTTTTTTTAATAGATAAAAATAGAGTTGCTCCAATTAAATCTCCAACTTTGCATAACTTGCATGGGAGCGTCACGTGGCTCTTGTACAGGGTTTTAATTTTTTTTTGTTTTGTTTTTTTTTATAAAATATAAAACTAGAGTCTCTCTCCTCAATGCACAGGGTTTTTTCTATATTCTTTTTTCATCTTTTTTTTTTACTATATTCATTTTTTTATTTTTTTTAAATAAAGTATGCTACTTATAATAAACCAAAATTTTAAAACTTTAGAACCTAAATCTAAAATTAAGGATTAATATAGTATTGAGAATTAATACAAGTTTTTGTTTTTTTCCTTTTAATTTTTTCCAAAAATATTTCCTCTATTTTCTAATGTTTTCGTTTATTTTTTAAATAATTAAGATATAAGTTATAGCAATTAAGAAGTATCATAAATTTAAAAATGCTAATCCGTAGACACTAAATCCTAAAAACCCTAAACTCTAAATTATTTCAAGGTGTAGTATTTAGTATTTAAGGTTTAAGGTTTCTTCCAAAAAAAAAAAAAGGGTTTAAGGTTATTATATTTTAAATCCTATTAGTTTTTTATTATTTTAATATGACTGCTAGTTGGACTCTATTTATGGACTATCATCGCCTTAATTACTAACACTACCCCACCCAAGATATAAACATCATTTCTACTCAAGCCAAAAAATCAAAAAACCCTAAAATACTATTCCCATTTCAATAGCACCATCCTCTTCTTCCTCCCATCATTTTCTTCTCTAAAACCCTAGCCCTAAACTCCAAAGCCTTAGTTGTTCACCATTGTCTTTTCCATCTCTTCATTTCCTATCATGTTCTTCTCCAAACCCCAAATTTCCCACCATTCAAATGATTCGTTAGTTTTTTTTTTTTTTTTTGTAAAAAATCACACTTTGGTTCAGCCTTGCGTGGCCTAACAACCTTATGATGGTCGAACCTACTGTTTAAGGTTCAGTCGTACTCAACCGAACCTCTTATTTTCTTTTTTCTTTTTTTTTCACCTTCTAACATGTATTTCTAGGCATTTCTTGAGATTTTTTATTTGTCTACTAATATTCGAACCTAAAAAAAATGTCAGGAAATGCCTAGAAATACATGCAATAAGGTGGAAAAAAAAAGAAAAATAAGAGGTTCGGCCATACTGTATAAGCTTTGGTGACGCAGGACTGAACCAAAGTGCAATTTTTTGCAAAAAAAAAAAAAACCAATGAATCATTCGAATACACCAAATACTTCCCAAAATGGTTTAAATATTTAAAAAGAAACTAAAAAGACTTTAAATTTATACTTACAAGCAACAAAAAGTATAGATTAGATAAGTGATTTGTAAAAGGAATTGAAGAAAGAAGATGAAAAAGATGGTGGGTGGGAGAGATGGTAAAATTATTTAAAATAAGGCCATTTGGGTCATTTGACAGGAGGGTAGTTTAAGAATTCAAGGTTTTTGGTTGAGGGCAGCTAATTAAACCACAAAAAAGGCTCCTTGAACCACATTTTATTCCTACCCCAATATTTGAAAAACTTATATTTCTACCACATTCAAATTCCCAAAACACCATTATCATTTTTCAAACTTTTCAAACACCCTCAACCCTAAACCCCCAACAGTTCCTCAACATCACTTCATTTTCTTTGCGTTTTCAACGCTCAAAACCCTACTAAAACCCTTAATCACCCAAAAATCCCTTTACTTGATTGATATAATCTCATTTGTGGCAAAAAAAAAATAGTGGTTTTGCTTTGAACGCGACAACATTCATCGTTTCAGATTTGAAGTTTCGAGCCCTAAAATCACTAAATCGGTAAGAACTTTTTAGTTTTTTTTAACATATTTAGTGTTTAAATGTCTTGAAATTGAATGTGTTTGGTGTTTTGGTTCACGAAAATCAACCTCGAAAGTTGGCGTTGTGGTGTTTTGGTGTTTAGGGATACCACGATCGGTTCAGACCTGTGATAGCGAACTGATCACTTTAGTTCAGACAGAGAGGACTGAACCTATTGCTTTAGGTTCGGCCTCTCAGAACGAACAATACAAAAAAAAAAATTGCATTTGATTCATTGAATTAACTATTTATCATTTTTTACATGTAGAAATGGCAAGAGGAAGAGGTCAGAGCGCACCATCAAGTGAGCTAAGTACCTCTAGGACCCGACCTACGACATCGGCTAAGAGACAACGCCTACTAGAATCAAATTTGCCTAGAATCAAATAATGATTCAAATCCAAATCCTACATCAGACCCAGCCCTGAATAGTGATCCAACCGATCGACCATTCACTGACGACGAGTTATATGCCACACTAAATCAACCTACACAAAGTCATGATAGACAAGGTACGCAAGCAAATCCACCAACTTGGAACATGCTAACTCAAGGCACCACTTCGTACCAAAGACTTCCAACTCCTACGGTACAGTATCAGCCAGTTCCACAAGTTGCTGTGAACCAACAACAACAATATTGGGCGTCACCAAATCTTGGAGGACACAACATCCCAATAAGCCCATTGTTTCAAACTTTTTCACCACAAATAAATCCAAATATCTAAGGGGTTCCAGTTAGGGGATCCCCGCACAATCAAAAGAACTACCTTCTACCTATGAACCAATACTTTTCCCCAATGTCTATGGCCTAGCCTTCACCTACGGGACAAACGACCCATCAACCACCAGTGGGACAACCGACTAACCTACTTGAACGGTTAGATGAAATGGCATCCAATATTGCTGCACTGAAAGAGAGCCACACTAATATATTAACTCGTTTGCAAAGCTTCGACGCAGAGCGTGCAAACTCTCAGCCTTCTGTTAGTAGTCGTTCTCTACGTAGCAGTAGATCTCGAAGGAGCGGTAGTAGACAAGAAAGTCACAATTAATTACTGGCATTGTAAACTTTTCTTTGATATATATGAATGAAATTGTTTTGTTTAAAGACTATCTTTGGTGGGCCGACTAACAACCATTCTTTCTTTTGTATCACTAACTCTGGAGTGGTATGGGACACAACAAAATTGGAGGATACTAAATAAAATGTGGAAGTAAGAAAACCCATGACCTTGTGTGAAAAGAAACATTTGGAGAAAGTTGCATTACTAACATTATCACTAAGTTTACACGGTATGGGACGAGTAAACTTGGAAGATACTATTGGTGAACTTCAATTCAGCCAATATTTTTAGAGACCGTGTTCATACAACTTAACTTGGTTGACACCCTTATTACTAAATTCATGTGGTATGGGACACATGAACTTGGATAATAATCGAAAAGACTAAGAGTAAGCGTCTGAATACATAAGATTACGATAGAACGTTAGATCAGGATATTTACCGAGGCAAATCTTAGAATTCTTATGACTCGTATGGATTTTCAATGCAATATATATATGTTCACAAACACCAGAACCAAATCATTTTAAATACTTGCAAAGTTTTCTACTTATTATATAAACATTCTAACCTTGTTTCTTTTCACCATGCCCAAACATACGAGATATATAAGATTCTTTGATTCCTTAACAAAAACCTTACACTATACTTAGAAAAATAGGTGATTTTAATATTGCAGTACTCTCGAAATTGTTGCTGAGCATACTATCACATTATACTTGGCTACAGTTCCTAAATCTTGGTTTTATTTTTCTCCTTGCCAGTGAGAAAATGCAAACCAGGAAGAGAGGAAAGCCACGTCATGTTCGTCCAGTAGTGGAGGCGCCTCCTGCGATTCAGGAACCGTCGCCTCCGACAACAGCACAGGCCATACCCGACACTGCCACTACATCTGGACAGGCAATACCACCCCCACCCGCACCCTTTACCATGCTTTCAAGCATGGAAACCTTCTTCGCCGGATTTATTGGGGCGATGAAGGTCACTATTCAAACTGTCGTTCGTGAGACTGCGGCAAGTCAGGTTGCCACTGTTCAGGCACCTGCACAATTTGGATCGAAATCTCAAACCGATCAGATTACTAAGTATAAACGGCTACAACCTCTTACTTTCGTTGGCACCATTGAGGCTGATGAGGTGCAAAAGTGGCTGGATGAGTCAAAGAAGGCTCTTGATGCAATGGGAGTCGATAAGACTCGCAAAATTCCACTAGCAACCTTCCATCGTCCATGCCTAAGGTTCATGACTTTTTTCACGTATCTATGCTTCGCAAGTATCGTCCTGATCCTTCGCATATCATCCCTTTAGTCGAGGTTCGGGTTGAGGAAGGAAATACGTATCAGGAGAAAGCAATCCAGATTTTAGATAGAAAAACTCAAGAACTACGGCGACGTAGCATACCACTTGTGAAAGTGCTCTGGGATCACCACGACGTAGAGGAAGCAACATGGGAACTAGAAGCCACAATTAAACAGAAATACCCTGAATTGTTTTCTAGTACCAACTGATGATGTGATACATTGTATTATTTTCACTTATCAATCGCAGGATGAAACATTGTTTACACCTATCTTGATCCATTGTTTCACTTCAATAACTACGCCGATGTCTGAAAATAATATCAATGGATATAGTGATGCACACATGCAGTGGCCTCCTTATCAACCTGTGGCTACTTCTCAAGCAGATAACCCTCATCACTACTTGACTTGATTTCGAGGGCGAAATCCCTTTAAGGGGCGTAGAGTGTAATACCCTGTATTTCACAAAAAAAAAATTACTATTTGGGCAACTCCCGAACGTTCAGGGGCATGACAGAACGTTCAGGCGCATGCCAGAACGTTCAGGCGCAATGCATGCCAGAACGTTCAGGCGCATGAAAGAACGTTCAGGCGCAAAAATCTCTATATAAGGAACCCTCCTCATTTTTCATTCCTCACACCAAATCACATTCTCTTATGATTTTCTTCTCCTTTCCACGCATTCTAAGTTTTTAGTTTTTCAGACTCTCTGTCCGAGACTCTCGGTGCGGTGTAACGAAGTTCTGTCAGGAGGAAAGCGGCAGATCTAAAAGAAGAAGTTTTTATCTGAAGGTGGGGAACAAAACATAGGTTCGTGTGTTTCATAACTTTTATTAAAGTTTACATTCAATTATTATTATGTCTACTATTCATTTACACTGCATTATGTCATATACTGTTTATACTGCCGCACTTATGCCTGTATATTTGAAATTCATGTATTGCACTGTTATAATGCCGGATTTGTGGTCAGTCTGACTCAACTAGACTCGGTCTTGTCCTTAGTAACTTTAAATAGTGAACGGGAGGCAGCGGGCTGCTCTAGGCAATTGGTATTTAAGCAGACCTTGTGTCTCACCTCTCAACTGGGGACTGATCTAGTTGGTCTTATTGAAAGCTATCAGCTTATACAGTAATACTAAATGTCCTAATCTTGCACGTCGTAATACCGACCCTAATAATGATCACCAGACGTTGCCAAAGTCAGTCTAAATGACAAGAAAATACTAGACCAGTAGACTAGACCAGTTCATGCATTGGCATCATACATATCACCACCTAGGGACGTATATGGTTTATGACTCATAGAATAGTTAGGAGCATTGCTCGCTATTCATTACATTTCTCTAGAGAGGGACGTACATGAGAACCCGACTACACCCGGGGAGGGACATCAGTACATGAATCCAGAGCATCGTTCCTGTACGTGAATTCAGGCGATGTACGTTCATCAAACCATTACGAGACGGTGTCATGCATACATTCATATTGATTGATTATGATGCTCACATGTGTATTTAAGATATTTGATATTGAAGTATGCTTTATTAATTGTTATACTCATGCACTATTTACCCACTGAGCGCGTTAAGCTCACTCCATTATTATCCAATCTTTCACAGGAAATTAGGGTGGACTGGGTGCAGGTTATGGGGCCCACATTTTATACCCTTTGTTTAATTCATTGGGGATTTTGGGAGTATGTTCCCTTGACCATTTTATGTACAAAAGTATTCTAAATTAAATGAAATCAAATTTGTACTGTGTATATTGTATTTTCGCTGCGCACTCTGTTGTTACCATTGTTATTGTTCCAAATGTGCGCGTCGTCCGCGAGTGTACCGCCGGTTTAGGCGCGTTTGGGCGGGGTGTGACAATTGTATTACATGTTTCAGATTGTTTGGGATCCTTATCTAAGTCTGAGATCAGATCATCTCGTATCCGAGGTTGCTTTTTATACTGGGTGCATCAAGTTTATGGATGTTGTGGAACCTTACCATCTAAATAGGATTCTCGGTTACGTCATAACAATTCCACTAAGGCCTCTTCCCCTATTACAAGCAAACAGGAGTCCAAGAGCAAAAGAATACCAAGTGACATACACCTTGTATGATTAGACCTAAGAGAGATGGGATAATCATGTGTTGTCCTCTAGAGAACGCGGTCAGCATGTAGCACGCCTATGGGATGCAGTTCCTAATTATCTCTAGTGGTATTGTTTTATATCTCATTAATCATTCAGAACCCAAAACATAGAAGCATTGGTGACTCCCAAAAAAGGAATGCGGAAAACAATCCAATTACGGTAAATGACATTGCATTTCGTTTGGTTTTTTAATTACACGACTACTACTGTACGTTCATTTAATATTTGTTTATTTTTTCTCATGCATTTGGTTTAATTATAAATTTTCAATGTCACAGCAAAATAGACGTGCATTGGATATTGCACTACAGTAGAGGTTCAGACAGGAAGAAGAGCTAACACTTCAAAGTGTCATTGTCGCCATGGACTCCATTATTGTTGTTCTTTCTAAAACAAACACACAGGGCGCTGATATGAGCAAAGAAGCTGGGGCATCAATGACTAGACGAGCTGAATTCGGGACTCCCTCTGCTAGGACTGAAGAAGCAAGGCCATCATCGACGGAACTTGTACGGAGAACCTACCATCGCAAATGTAAAGGCAACGAGTAGTTTTTGGAAGGGTTTATGTTTTTTGACTTAATTTTGAATTGTAATTTATGTTTTTTTACTTGACTTTTATGACATTTTTGTGCATGGAATGGTTGTTGAAAATAGAATTGTGGTTTTTTTTTATTGTTAAAGTGTATGAAATGGTTATTGAAAATAGAACAGGTGATTGGACTTACGTATACAACCCAATTGAAAATTAAAAAAAATAACACAAAATGTACGATTTGGTTCTATCTCACCGAACGGAACACAGGTTCGGTTCCACAGACCGAACATAATGTAACAGGTACGGATAACTAAAGACTGAACAATATGAATTTAAAAAACCCACCAATTTGAAATATACAGTTCGGTCTTATTCCACCTAACACGTTATTTATCTTCATTCAGTTACGTCATATATCACCGAACCTCCTTCGTACAGTTCAGTCTTTTGGTACCGAACGGTGCATTTTATGTCTAGAGTTATATGTGGTATATGTCACGACGCCCCTGACGTAGGCTGACGTCATGACCGGCACAGTGTACTATACACTGTACATACCCATATACAATATATAATATACTGTCAGCCTTCACGTAGTCTCACAATCCTTCCCAACATTTACAGAATTTTTTTTCCTAATATACCACAAATCAAATCCAATATAAATCTCTATAATCATTCCATTCATTCACACATCACATTTTCATTTCATCATCCAATATATTAAGCTATATATATGTCCACACATCCCATCTAGATGATATTACATATATATATATATATATATATATATATATAATGTGTGATAAGTATACATATCAAACTAACAATATAAGTTATTTCCTCCAAGCGTACATACACATACCGGACGAAGGCTCACATGATTATCACTCACGGAGTTTCCTTTTCCCTTCGACTCAATACCTGAAATATTGGAGGAAATGGAGTGAACAAACAACAGCTCAGTGAATATAGTTATTGAGATGACAATTATATACATTTAGAGAAATATGACATTTAAAATCATTTCAAACACTTATTCAACACATGCAGCATTCAACGAATATATTATACATGTCAACAACATAAATTTCATGAGTTTTTCATAACACAATGCACAATCTCCCTCATCCGCAAGGCAAGAGAGCGAATCTAACCCTTGTATGGCCGTTACAAGGTAGCCACAGCCTCTCATTACCCAATTCACAGTCATTTCAAGGATCGCAACCCTTGTTAGGACAGACCTACTGACAATGAGGACTCGCAAAACCTCATCCGGGTCTAATTCCTAACGAAATGACATCATTACAAACTCTAATTGCTAAAATCAGTTTGCATGATCCATAAAACTCAACGCATTATATATAAATATAACATGCATACAATCAAACATTTTATATGCGTATAATGTCATACAAGAACCAAATCAAGAAAGTTATACTCACAGTACAACACGTTCAACTTAAACCCAATCATCGTCGCTTTCGAGTCCAACTCTAAGTTAAATCCAACTAATTTAACCTGTCACGATCACTCCATAATTCAATTTCATGTATTCATATCTATTTACATCTTTAATTTCTAAACTCACTTCAAACCACAAATAATAAATTCATTTAGGACTTATAAGCAGTTGAAGAAACTACTATATCGTTTCTGTGGTCAATCTAGATATTTCCACAAGAAAGAACAGTGAAAATAGATTTTCAAATCCTATTTTCACGACACCATATACTTAGTTACTAAAACTATCAAATCATATCCAAAAATCACAATCTTAGCATCGAAACGTCCGAAATTCAGTTCTCTACGATTCTATGATTTTAAATCACTGTTTTACATCACTGTTCACATATTCACTATTCACATCGCTGTCACTATTCACATCTCTGTACACTATTTACATCACTGTTCACATCACTGTTCATAGTACTATTTGTCACTATTTATTCAAAACATGTAAATTGTATTAAAATTGTCAAACGGTCTCCAAAACTAATGAAATGAAATATAACCACATATTCGGGGTTCCTACCGTCTAATGAGTGTTTTTCTACCTTTCTAGCAGATTTTCATTTACATTGGATCAAAACCCCCAATTTGTCAAAACGCCGTAAAACGGCTCCCACAGCTAAAATTACTCCGCTAGACTCGTTACATCTAGCTTAGATAGTAATTTCACGAAGAAATAGAGTGGAAATCACTTACCGCAGGCCCGATTGGAAGCGAATCTCGCGTTCTTTCCTTTTTCCTCTCTTCCTTCTTCTCGGTCCATCCTCTTTCTTCCTTCTGCAACTTCCTTCGTTTTTTTTTTCATTTTTTTTTACTGTTTATGGTACTGTTCCGTAAACAGTACCCGCAAAATGAACAGTAATTAATTATTTTTTTTTTCTTCCTTTATTCCTCTTTTTCTTCTTCTATACACTCAATTCACATATTTAATTAACCAACCTCATAAATTAAGCAAGTTAAATCAACTCAAATGTTTAACTTGTAAGCACCCATATAAGATGATCCCATAGGTATCATCTTCTTTCTGTATTAATCATACACACGTATATTTGGCTCCTACATATAAAATACGTGTATTATATCTCTCGCTATACATGTATTTCAACGTATGTATTTAATTAAAATTACGGGGTGTTACAGTATACATAGATGTTTTTGTGGTATTAATAGTGGTTCGGTCCCTGTGTCCCTGTGTCACCGAACAAAAACACCGAAACATTCAATTTCACGTAATCTAAATACTAAATATGATTAAAAAAAATCTCTTCAAATTTGGTGATTTTGACCTTCAAAACTTCGAATCTCAAACGATGTAATGTTGCCGCACACAAAGCAAAACCATCGATTTTTTATTTTTTGCTAAAGAGGAGATTATAATAATGAAGTAAAAGATTTTTGTAGTGATTTATGGTTTTGGGTAAAAATAAAATTGGGTCGAGTCAGGTGGCAGCGGGCTAGACCCGATGCCACCCGACCTCCCCATTTTAGGGGCCCTACCTGACCGACCCTGAGGTCATGTTGTTCTTTTTTTTTTTAAAAAAAAAAGCCTTTTTTCCCTAACAGTTTGAAGCAATGGTAATTCCCAAAACCCATTTGCTAACTGCCTTTTCTCTATTTCAAATCTATCTCTGAAAAATCAGAGAAAAACAATGAGAAATCGATCACAAGAAGAAAAAGAAGAAGAAGAAAAAGAAGAAGGATTGGAAACACCTGACTTGCTACCATGTTGCTGCTGTCGTGCTGCGTGTTGCATGCACCTGAGTGAAGATTGAAGAAGAAGAACGGTTGAGAGAGAGAGCAAAGACAAATGATTTAGACTTGAGAGATAGAGAGACAGAGACCAAGCAAAGAAGAAAAGTGATTGAGAGAGAAAGAATGGAGAAGGGGAGATAACGGTGGTGTCTGAGAAGAGAAGATGTGATGATGATGACTTGGCTTGGAGGTGGAGAATGGAGATGGGAGGGATAGGGTTAGGGTTAGGGTTTATTGTAAGTTTTATGTTTTTTGTTTTAAGTTAAAAAAAAAAATCGCAGTGTGCCGGCGAAACAAAATCGAGGAGGAAAGAATGCATTATTGGGGGGAGGGGTGTGGGTAGTATAAGATCCAGTTGAGTCGAGTGCAACTCAACCTTTTTGGTTGGGACATGAGACCTGACTCCAAATGGTCTGGCCATCATTAAGATGACCCGACCAATTTGACTCTTTGCTGAAATCAGACCCGACCTGACCATTTAGGCTAATCGGGTCGGGTCAGTCAAATATTTTTCATCCTTAGTTTTGGGTGCAGTAATTTAAGGTTTTGGGTGTTAAAAATTTTTAAAAAATAGATAGGAAGTTGAAAATAGTGTTTTAAAAAGAGTTGAAATTTGAAAGAAAATGAAATGGATGTTTTGAAAAGTTAATAAGGTAAAAAATAATAATTTTTTATATTTTATGATAAAAATAGAATAAGATAAAAAAAAAAACTTTTTTGTGGTTTAAATAGTTGCCCCTTCAAACAATGATGCCAAAAAAATGTTAAAAAAATCCTTTTGAGACCATCCCTTCGCGCCATACTAGAGCTAGGAAACGGGACTGTACGCTGATACACTAACGGATGACTCGAACAAAGCAAAAACTCTGACCTCTAGTCTTACTCTCACTTTCAACTAATAGTCTTACTCTCACTTTCACTTTCAACTAATAGTCTTACTCTCACTTTCAACTAATAATTTAAATGGCTATATTGACCGCTACAGCTACTAGTGTCGCTTGGCTGACCACCAAACAAGCAGCAGCAGCACCATCAGCGTCTTCGTCGTTCTCCTTCGTGCTTGGTTTTGTCTCAAAGCCTAATCTCATAAACAAGCTTCTCTTCAGTTCTGTGAAGAGGATGGCTTCAACAGCACCACCATCAGCATCAGCTCAGGGAACAACAACGAAGGAAGAAAAGATCTCTGCTCTTTACGGGTCATGGAAGTCACCTATCACCGCGGATATAGTCTCCGGTGCAGATAAGCGATTGGGCGGGCTTGCTCTCGACGGTCATGGCCGTCTCATATGGGTCGAATCTCGTCCCAAAGAATCAGGGTACGTACGGTTTTTTTCCCTTTCTTTTTTATTATCTGAAACCCTAGAGGTTTATGTGTTTGTTGTGTTGATTGATGTTTTTTTGTTGTGATTATTTGAACGAGTTCAGACGAGCGGTTCTTGTTAGGGAAGGAGAGAAAAGAGGAGATGAGCCAGTAGATGTCATACCGCAAGAGTTTGTAGCGAGAACAACGGCGCAAGAGTATGGAGGTCAGGCATTTTCTGTTTCGGGGGATACGGTTGTTTTCTCGAATTACAAGGATCAAAGACTCTACAAACAATTAATTGGAGGTCAGATTTTTAGTTCTTCCTTTTTGGAGAATTTGGTCTGGGAAAATGATTCATGAATATGTTTTGTTCAGCCAACCACATCAGTTGTCTTATTGAATGAATTGAGGATGTGTTAGTCCTTAGCTACTTAGATTACCCAAAGTATTCATGAGAGGTGCTTTGCTTATGGTGTTGAGTGAGCCTTGATCTTACTATCGATATTGTCTCCTGTTAACCACCTTTAGGCGCAGATATGTTTTTACTTTAAGAGTCCTTCATAATAACAAGTGGAAGCTCCATACTTATATTTCCTATAATTAATTCTTTTGTTTCCGATAGAGACTGTTGTTTTAGTTCATAAAAATTTAACAATCTCCATTTAATCGAAATCCAAGGGCCATTCATCAACATGACTAGGGGTTTTACTCTAAGAGGCTTTGACACTAATGAGGGGAAGATATACTTTTACATCCCGTGTGATGAACTCTTTGATTCAGATGTGAGATTATTGTTTCGGTCCGTAAACATCAAACAATTCTAGACCTTAAACTGAAATTTAAATGCCATTCACCACCACGAGCAATTGCTTCAATGAGCCCACAATAGCTCCATCTCTTAGGCTCTAATGAGCCCTAGATGTGTCAATTCCTAACAGAATCATCGACTTAGATAGCAATCATTGAGTGGGTCTAGATTTCAACCTATACCAATATTGTCTCCACTCAATCAGCTTTGTGCCCAAGTGTTGGGTTTTATTCTAAAGAGGCCTTGGTACTAATAAAGGAAAGATTCACACTTACATTCCCATATGATGAACTCTTTTATTTTCGATGTTGGACCATTGCTTTGGTTTATTCACATCCTACAAGCTCCATCTTGGACACAAATCCAAGGGCCATTCACTCGCCATGAGTAGTTAGGCTCTAACGTGCCCACAATAGCTCCACCTCATGGGCTCCAATGATCCCTAGGTCTATTGTGCCATTGATAAAAAATTACAACGACCATTTGTTACCATGAGTAGTCGGGCTCTAATGAGTTTACAATAGCTCCATCTGTTGGGCTCCAACGAGACCCAAGTGTGTTATGTTTTAGTTGAACCATCAGTTTTGATACTAATTGTTTGGTTGGTATCCCAAATGTGGGTTTTTACTCTAAGGGGCCTCATCACGAATGAGGTGAAGATGTGCAATGCTTCAACTGAGCTTTGATTCTAATTGTTGGGTGGGTATAGATCTCAACCAGTATTGATATTGTCTTTGCTTAACCACCTTTTGGCCCAAGTGTTGAGTTTCTTCACCTAAGAGGCCTCGATATTAATCAGGAGAAGATTCACACTTATATCTCATGTGGTGTTCTTTTCTTTCTAATGTGGGACTATCACTTTGGTTCATACATATCCAACACGCTCACCTTGGACAAAAATCCAAAAGCCATTCATCACCATGAGTAGTTGTGCTCTAATAGGAAATTTACTATGTTTTCATTGTGATTTGCTACTTTTTGTCATTATTTAAATTATATATTATTGTTATTTTTATTGTACATATGTTTTAAAACTCATATATCACTTTTGAAAGTTTAGAGAAGGTCACACAAATTATTGTCTCGTGCTTTACTAGTTTACTTGAACCATGTAGTTCAATTAACTTTAATAAAACTAGACAAGCAAACAGATTTACAGGGATGTGAAATTGTTAAAAAGAAAATGAAATGGAAAATATAATTGATGGTCATCTGCAAACAAAAATATAAAATTAGAATTTTCCCCAAGCTTTGGGCCCTTAAGGATCAAAATTGATTTGGGAAAGTTCAGTTTGACATGAAGATTATTGTAAAAAATTGACATCGTGGTGAAAATAAAAATAATTCTCTTTAAATGTTATAAAGATATAATCCTTTTCGATGAGTTGTACTGTTGTAATAGACAAAATTCTGTACTTAAAGCGCCTTAAATTATGAAATATAATGGTTTAAAATAAGATTTATAATCTTGATATTACTTGATGTTTACTGCATGAGTAACTAGCTATTTCATAACTTTTTATGTTTAACATACATAGGAGATGTATGGATTAATTACTAATACTTAATTAATTCTTTGTTCATATTTGCTTTGAATTAGAGTTTGTAAATCTTATGTTACTTCTTTGGTTCTTCCATTAGTGATTCTTTAGCTTTTAGCTATCAAATATGAAATTGTACTTTGATCTCATATACTTTTATTCTTTAGGAATATCTTCTAACAAAAGTTGAAATTAACATTTATTTTTGTATTCTTTGTTTTTGAAAAACAAAAAAAATATTTCAAGATTTTTTTTTGAGTTTTATTTTGATATTTTGCCTAACTAAAATAGGATTTTTATAATAATTCAATTACAATTAATTTGTGATTAGATGATTGAAGAATCAATTTGATGAAAAATAAGAAAATTATGTTGATTTTTCATTCCATGTATGCAAAGATTAATAGAGTCTTGACTTAACTCAAACATTTCTTCAACTACATGTGGTCGACTGCATAAATTTGTTTCCTACACTGTGCATTATGAAAAGCTACAACTTCAATTGTATATTTGATTTTTACTCATCTTTATTGATGTTATTTTAGGTCTTCCACTTCTTCTATCATTGTCAAGGATCGAAAATTCGACTTCACCTTGAACTTCGGTCACTTGAAAATCGGAATTAATTCGGGAAAATTTAATTCGATGTGGAGATTTTTTTGTAAAAATTCACTAAATTAGAAAAGTTTAGAGAATTTTTGCATAGATGCTAAAATATCTAGATTTATTGTAATATTAGCTAAAAACTAATATAAATAGACACTTTTAATACATAAAAATATTCATAAATGGCCTAACAAAATCAATCTTTATAAGTGGGTTGATGAATTTGAAATGGTGGCTTTTCGTCTTAATCTCTTTTCCATGTTTTGATTTTCAATTTTGTAGTGGCTTGCTTCTTAACTATGTACTTCTCTAGTTTGACATGCCACATTGCCTAATTTATTAGTTTATTATTCAAATATATTGCTTTTTCATCTTATTTTATAAGATTTTAACGAAAAGAAAATGACTTTAGAAACTCTTTCAATTATTTTTAAGTTTTTGTGTCATTTAGTCTTTCTTTCTTTATTTTTGTTTTTCTTGTTTCTTTTCTTCTTTTTTCGGTAAGCTATATCCCATAAAATTACATGATTCGTTAGCTTGTTAGATTATTATTATTATTATTTTTATTTATATTGTTATGTTGGTTGATGAAGTTAAAAATAATGCATAATTATTGGTAATTTTTTTTATCTTTTTTTTGATGAAATAGCACATGCTTACTTCTCTGTGGAATTTTGTCAAATTTTATTGAATTTCATCGAATTTGGTGTCGAATTTTTGCATTTTCTAATTGAAAAATTAAACTTTTGTCCAAGTTTATCGAATTTTGTCGAATTTAATTGAATTATTTTGATGAGTTTTTGTATTTTTCCTATTACATCCACTTTGCACTTTGGTGGTTCAAACAATTGAATTAATTCACAAAAATTCAGCAAATTAGTTCGATTTTTTGAACCATGATCATTATTATTAATAGTTAATATGTCACTCTTCCCAACTAGCACATCTAATGGCCTTTGTTGTAAGTGTTCAAATCATGTTTATTGATTTTCTCTTGCTTATTCTCCAATTGATGCCATTCTTACTATGTCTAGAATGTGCTAATTTCTAATGTTATTTTTAATGGTGTACCACATATCCAACTGAACATTTGTATTTTTGTTTCATGGTTATACTTAATTTATTAATGTATTATTTTTTATTGCCTAAAATCTTTGCTTCCCTAGACCCTGCAATGGTGGGAGTCTCATGCATTGGTACGCCTTTTTCTAGTTATAGTTAATTTATTAATGTATTGTTTTTTTTATTTCTAACATTTTATCCCAGTAAGCATGTTTGACCTATACTCTACTCAACTTAACAAAACCTTTTCCCAAGTACATGGGGTCAATAACATGAATCATTGTCCCCCACTTCACTTTATCAGGGTTATATTACTATAGCCATGATTTTATAGTTAAGTTTATCCATGTTATTTTAGGTCTTTCTCTTTCCTCTATTGTTACCATTAGTTGTCAATATGTCACTCTCCTTAATTAATGCATCTAATGCATGTGTTCAAACCATCTTAATCGGCTCTCATTCAATTTATCTTCAATTAGGGCTACTCCTACCATCTTTAAAATATGTTAAATGTTAATTTGATCTATTAATATTTTACAACATATCTATCTTAAGGTCTTAACATTACTCTTTTTACACTTAACTTAATAATGTATTTTTTCTTTGATGCCTAACATTTTGCTCTATCATAAGTTCATAACTAACCTAATAATTGAAATAATTTTTTTATAACATCTTTCTTTCAATTTTATTGGATGCGTCAATTGTATTATATTTCAATAGCACATTTCCATTATACGCAACCTACTTTAATTCTATGACATTAATATGATGTTTTATTTCTCCCTCCTGATGGACAATCTTTTTGCTATTTTTGATAAAATTACATTAGTATATTCAGTATTGTTAGAAACTGTTTGACTTAAAGCTATAGCTATTAGGTAGGGGCCTAACTATGTATATCAAGTGAAGATGGATAGATGTTAACACCCCCCCTCACATGTATGATGTCAGGTGGACTACGTTTATAATTGGGAGGAAAGACATGATTGATAATGAGATAGACCAGCAAATATGCTTGCAAGGAGGTTTGAACGCACGACCTTCAGAATAACAAGGCTTTGATACCATGTTAAGAACCGCTTGACCTAAATGCTAAAGTTGTCTGGTAGTAGCCCAACTATGCATATAAAAAAAATGAAAATAGATAGATATTAACAAGTGAATCCTACTAATCTTGAACCCTCTAAATTCTATAGTTTTTCTAGCAAATATCTAGCTTAGCATTAACTCCTAATTTTAATATATCAATTAGCGCATTTCACCAATAGATATCATGCACCATGGAGTATCTTTTTATAAATTAAGTGCTATGTTACCTAGACTCAGGTATGAGTGTCAGATATAGTTACATATCTAGAGGTCTGACTTGTTCCTTTCCAAATCTAGGATACGGGGTCCCAACTAAAATGTGAGTCGAAGTTTGGATCTAGGTACTTGGACAATGTTACGTTCACTATGAAGCCCATATTATACGCTCTTCTTTCTTCTTCTTTTTTTTTTTTTTTCCTTCTTCTATTCAATCTTTTACTATCCTTTTTGTTCCCTCGCTTGAGTAATTTGTCACATATTAGTCATTATTTTCTTTTATGTTTTCTCTTCTTTCTATTGGAGATTTCACTTAGTAACATTGCAAAATTTAAAGTATCAAACACATCCCATATCCATGCTATAGACTTGTATCATGAAGTGTTGGACATGGGTATGTTGAGCTAAAGTAAAGAGTCCAAGTAACAACCTATCATATAATAAACAAAGATAAAACCACACCTTGAATAATATAATTTATATAACTTGTTTTTAATACGTATGATCCTTGATAAAGATATAAGAAATGTGATTTTAGAAATACATGAAAAAATAAGTAGGTTGATCTTGTTAACATAGTCTCCAAGAAGTCTAGGAGAAATCCACTCCACCATGTTTTGGAAAATTTTGCGTCTATCATGTCTCCTTCAAAAACTAATTCCATTAAAAAACTAACAAGAGCTGCGATTATTATCTTTTCTAGTTCTATTCCTATCCTCTCCCTTTAAGCTTAATTTATTTCCATAACAAAGAAAAGGGTTTCTTCTATAGTTTGGTCCTCCAACTTTTCCATCTAAAAAACTAATTCCTCCAAATAAAACTCTGAATTTTTTTTCTTTTCTATGCAAAATGTGAAGGGTAAAATTGAAAAATCATATAAGGGCGTGAGTTTAAACATAAACAACAAAAGGTTTGAGTTTAACCATGAACAATAAACAAAACCCACTGTATATAGATTGAAAAAGAGTCAAAATCATCTAAGATGGATGGACCATCCAAAAGGGTAAAAGCTTAAAAGGGGCAAATTTCTTTTGGAAGTTGGAAAGCATGATTACTAACCCAACTCATATTTATACAATATGATGCTTGTAATAGCAATAAGCTGATATGACATTACATTTGTGGTTGGCAGATTCCTCCCCTGTGCCACTTACGCCAGATTATGATGGACCTGTTGTTCGTTATGCAGACGGAGTGTTTGTTTCACGCTTCAACTATTATGTCACTGTAAGGGAAGGTAGGTTACTTGATGACCATTGATCCTTGGATAGTTTATTTATTTATTTATTTGACTTTCTAGTTTACTTTCAAAGAAACCCAAACGACCATATACTCAAGAAAGTAGACAAATATTAACCTTATCAATTTGATAATTTGGTAAAGCACAAGACTAAGTTAGGTAATGGTGATTACATTTGTTTCTGGGAAGATACCTGGTTTGGGATTGAATGTTTTACAACATCATTCCCTACTCTTTACACTCTTTTGACACTCCACAATGCTCCAGTCTCTGCCTTTGCTCCCTCTTCCAATAATGGGACAGATAATGATGGAGCGGGGAATCTTCATCTATCAAGACCACCGGCCGGAAGGAATCTTAATGAGATAACGAGTATTCTTGAGTGCTTGGATCAAAGCAGGCTTTCCAACGATGGTTACAAAGTGGTGTGGATTGGAGATAGTACGGGATCCTTCACTTCCAAATCCTTCTTTAATACTCTTTTGTCTTCTCAACCTAACTTTTTTTTGGACAAGAAACATGATATATATTATATATATAAAATAATCCAAAGGGACGAGATGTCCCATTTGGAGAGTACATGATTACAGTGTTTCTTCTCTGCTTAACTCCCTCTCATTCTTTCCCATTTGCCAACTTCATTTGGAGGGCCCACATCCCAAATAAAGTTAAAATTCTTGGATGGTTAGCTGCTCACAAAAAGCTCAATACAATTGATGTTCTCCAAAGAAACTTTGCATCTTATTGTTTATCCCCAAACTGGTATTGTTTATGCAGGAATGGAGTGGAGTCGATTGACCATCTGTTTGGCGAGTGCGCTTTTGTTAGGAAGATTGGGGACAAATGGACGGCGAGGTGTCAATGGTTACCTAATCCAATGAGGCATACCCCTTTTTGCTTCCCTCCCGGGGATGTATTGTTACCAAAAGTGAAAAAATATTGAAGGATTTTGTTTTTTGCTATCTTGTGGTGTGTATGGAAAGAAAGGAACACCATAATTTTTTGTGATCTTTGTAATGGGGAAGAATTGGTGTGGAGCAATTCTATTTTTTGGTTTAGTAGTTGGGTTAGCAGCAGTAAACTATCTTTGGGTTACTCTGTAGGGGATTGGAATAGATGTTGGGATTCCATTTTGACTTCCTTGTAATGCCTTAGGGTAAAGCTTGTTCTCGAAGGCCTTTTTGTGTTTGGTTCAAAGCCATATGATGTACTGTTTATATTATATTTATAAAATTATCTAGTTTCTGGTAAAAAAAAAAAAATTTAGTAAAGAGTCAATCGACGCTGTTTTCTTCCCTAAAAGAAGACTCATATATCACCACAACATATTATACAGGAACAATGTCTAATACTATATAATAGTTTCTATGGTAATTGAAATTGACTGTGTGACCCTTTAACCATGTTTGGGGCATCTAGTGCCATGCATTCCAATAACTAGCTACGTTGTTTATTTCTATCAACCATCATGCGTTAGCTTCTTCTAAACTTGAGGATGCCGCACCATAAGGATTTGCAGAGGCTAAAAGCTTAAGTTCCCAACAATCTGTGTAGGTTTATGCAATTTCGCAGGAACTGCAGTTTTTATTTATTTTTATTTTATATATATATATATATTTGGCAATATAATTATTGTTGCGGAGAAGAGAAGAATCTATGGGATTGTGTTGCTATTTACAGAGAAGATTATATTCTTAGGAATTGTCATATTGTTGCTATTTAGAAGTTGTCATGTTTAGCATATACTAAATTTGTAAAAACTACTATGTGCATGTACAACTCTGTATGTCTATTTATACAGTGCTTTTCCATTGAGACACTAGGAATAAGATTTATCCCTCCTCTTTTCTCGTAGACGTAGGCCATTGAGCCGAACCGCATTAAATCTTTGTCTTATCAGAGCATTAGGCTCGATCAATTGGAAATTTCTTAGCCTTCATTGCCGGAATTTTATTTGTCGGTCTTCATCGCCATTAAACAATTACTTCTGTCTTAATGGAATCGCCATTGCCGTCTCTACTACTGCATGTCACTACTCATCACTAGTTTTGCTACTGTTTTTTGTCACCGCTGCCACTGTCGCTGCTTGTCACCGTTGCTGCCCTCGTTGCCGCCATTGTTGTTGTTGCTACTTGCAGATAACCTTGTTGTGGCTTCTTGCTGTTGCTCCTTGCCATTATTGTTGCCGCTGCTGCGCCTTTTTTCGCTATTGTGCCTTCCCCTTCGTCGTTGTTGCTTCCTGCGCCTTCTTCTTCTCTCTTCTTTCTTCCGTCTTCTCTTTCTTCTTTCCTCTTTCTCAGCCCCTAAATAAATAAAAAAATCAGATTTCAAGAAAAAAAAAGATGTCAGTCATTTCAGAAACTGTGCAGTCTGAAGAAATAGTTTCCAACACGGAGAAAGGGGAACTACCAAATATTCAAGCAACAAACAGACTCAATTGGAAAAATTATCTAAAGTGGTCTCAATTGGTTCGTACCTTTTTAAAAGGTAAAGGGAAATTGAGTCACCTTTTGGGCACTGGACCAAAACCCGGAGATCCTCAGTTTGCAGCATGGGATAATGAAGATGCATCAATAATGACGTGGCTATGGAATGAGATGACACCAGATATTAGTGATACGTGCATGTTCCTGACCACTGCTAAAGATATTTAGGACGCCATTCACCAGACATACTCCCAGGGCACATGATGCAGCCCAAGTGTATGAAATCAAGGTTAAAATTGGAGCAACAAAACAAGGAAGCAAGACAGTCACGAAGTATGTCAATATACTGAAAAATCTTTGGCAGGAACTTGATCATTATCGATGTATCGAGACTAAATGCCCTGAGGATGCTGTAGTTCTAAAGAACTACATTGAAAAAAATCGGGTCTATGATTTTTTGGCTGGACTCAATACTAAGTTTGATCAAGTGAGAGTTCAGATTCTTAGCAAAGAGTTGCCAACCCTGAACGAGACTATCTCTGTTATCCGAGCTGTAGAAAGTAGAAGAAATGTTATGCTCACACATCAGAAGATGGAAGACTCAGTTACGGTTGCTAATTGGAGTAATGATCAGAAGACAAACACTCCAAGAGTTGAATCATCAAAGGTCCCAAACCGAGATAACAGGGACAATCTATGGTGTACGTATTGTCAGAAGGCCAGACATACCAAGGAGAAGTGCTGGAAACTTCATGGTAAGCTGTCGACATCAAGTAAAAAATGAGACTACAAAGGAGGACAATAGAAAAATAATGGACAGGCACACTTATCTACTTAACAGCCAGTTGTCGAGAACTCTTTGGAACAAGTAGGATTCAATCATGATGAGATAGAGCGGCTGCGCACTCTACTTGGTACTCTTGACATGCTCTCAGGTACCCTCTCATTAGCCCATTCAGGTAAGTTCCCTATGTCTATTGGATTCAAAGCCTCGGATAAATCGTTTGCCAACTCTTGGGTTATAGATTCAGGAGCCACTGATCACATGGCCAACTCTTCCCATATATTTCATACCTATAACCCATGCCCAAGTAGTCGGAAAATAACCACAACAGATGGTTCCTTAACCACAGTAGCAGGCATAGGAGATGTTCACCTTAGCCCCACACTTACACTTAGAAATGTACTTCATGTACCAAAGCTCTCCACTAATCTTGTCTCAATACAAAAGCTCACCCATGATCTCAGTTGTAATATGATTTTTTATCCTACTCACTGTGTATTTTAGGACCAGGATTTGGGGAAGACGATGGGACTTGCTAAAGAGAAAGACGGGTTGTATTACCTTGAGTCATCAGTGCACGATATCAAGAGCCCTTCCTCACTCCTATCTGAACAACATCTTTCCAATAAAGACCGAATCTGGTTTCATCACCGCCTACTCGGGCATCCTTCCTTTCGAACCCTTAAGTTCATGTTTCCCTCTTTGTTTAGGACACTAGATATTGAAAATTTTCATTATGATGTGTGTGAAATGGCAAAACACATACGTGTAACTTTTCCAATTAGCAATGAAAGAAGGTCTAATCCCTTTGATCGTATTCATCGTGATATTTGGGGTCCCGTTCCTACTCCTAATGTTTTTTGCGCACGTTGGTTTGTGTCTTTCATTGATGGTTGTACGAGTCTCTTGGATCTTTTTACTCAAACAAAATCTGATGTGACCCTTGTTCTCCCACATTTCCATAGTATGGTGCAAAATCAATTTGGAACCAAAATAAAAAAAAATTCGATCTGACAATGCAAAAGGCTATTTTAATCAATTCTTGACTCCATACTTTCAGAAAGAGGCGGAAAAATGGCCACCTCCTGGATACAACTTGAGCTTTCTTGTTTCAGAATAACATACCTAAGTCCTATTGGGGGGAAGCCATTCTAACTGCAACACATCTCATCAACCAACTACCCTCTCGGGTCCTTGACCTTAAGGGCTCGTTTGGTATGCGAGATTGGATGGGATATGACTTTTTTTAGTCCCAATCCCATGTTTGGCTGCCGACTAGGATGAGATAAAAAATAATCTCATCCTCATTTTTGTCTCATAGTAATGGGATAAAATAGTGATGACCGAAATGGCAGGATTATTTTTATCTCATTGTAATGGGTTTTGCATTTTTTTTATTTTTTTATTTTTAATTGTTTAATCCTATCCTACCCTTTCCTATCTAATCCAATCTCATAAAAATAATCATATCCTATCCCGCTCACCAAACGAGCCCTAAGAGTCCAATTAAATTATTATCCCAGTTTTATCCTGACCTGAAAACGTCAAAGTTCAAACAATCTTGTTCCTAAAGTCTTCGGGCTTGTCTCCTTTGTCCATATTCACCATCCACACAGGGGGAAGTTAGATCCAGGAGCTCTCAAGTGTGTTGTTGTGGGGTACTCCTCAACTCAAAAGGGGTATAAATGCTACCATCCACTGTCTAAAAAAATATTTGTCTCGGCGGATGTCACTTTCAATGAATGTGAGTCTTATTTCCCCACTCCTTCTCTTCAAGGGGAGAACTCCATCCTAGAAGACAAGGATCATGATTCTTTCCTCTATAACCCTTTTTCCATTGACCTCTCATCCCTACCATCTTCTTCCACACTCGAGTCATCTGCATCTACACCTTTAGAACTTATTGATAACCAAAGTGGGGAAATCGAGCCGTCTGCTCTTGAGGATCGAATGACTGGACAAGTGTACTCAAGGAAGAAAACTATAGTCTTTGAACCTATGTAAGTCCAAGAATCTGAACCAGCTCTTGGAAATGAAGTAATAGTCTCTGACCCTCTTTTACAAAACCCTTCAGAACCTCAGCTCGAAACAAGCATTGATCAAAACCTCCCTATCGCCATTAGGAAGGGAACTAGGGAATGCACTAAATGTCCCTTGTATCCACTTTCTCATGTTGTGTCATTTGAAAAGTTTTCTCCATCTCATAAGAGTTTTCGTACTAGCTTGAACTGTATTCAAATCCCTACCTCTTTATCCGAGACTTTTTCTAATGAAAATTGGAAACAAACCATGAATGTGAAAATGGAAGTCTCGAGGAAAAATGATACTTGGGAGTTGGTAGACTTGCTTGCAGGAAAGAAACCCGTGGGATGTAAATGGTTTTATACAGTAAAATACAAAGCAGAGATGGGTCCCTAGAGCGTTACAAGGCAAGATTAGTAGCCAAAGGATATACTCAGACATATGGTGTGGACTATCAAGAGACATTTGCTTCGGTCACAAAAATGAATACAGTGAGAATTCTTTTGTCATTGGCACCTAATTATGATTGGGATTTGCAACAATTTGATGTAAAGAATGCATTTCTACATGGGGAATCTATATGGAAGTGTCTCCTGGATTTGGCACCATTGATAAAGTGTGTAATTGAAAAAGGCCTTGTATGGACTTGAACAGCCCCTGAGGACATGGTTTGGTCGGTTTACCAAAGTAATGACAAATATGGGATATAGACAAAGCCAAGGAGGCAAGGAGACCTCATTTTGTTTATTAAGCACTCAGCTTCAGGGGGAGTTACAACTTTATTAGTGTATATTGATGACATCATCATGACAGGAAACGATGAGAACGAGAGACAAAAGTTGAAGCAAGGTTTGACTAAGGAATTTGAGATCAGGGAACTTGGGATATTGAAATATTTTCTTGGGATTGAAGTGACACACTCTAAACATGGAATCTTTATCTCTCAACAAAAATATATTACTAATCTCCTAAAAGAAACAGGGAAGTTGGCATGTCGATCGACAAGTAAGTAATGACAAATATGAGATATAGACAAAGCCAAGGAGGCAAGGAGACCTCATTTTGTTTATTAAGCACTCAGCTTCAGGGGGAGTTACAACTCTATTAGTGTATATTGATGACATCATCATGACAAGAAACGATGAGAACGACAAACAGAAGTTGAAGCAAGGTTTGACTAAGGAATTTGAGATCAAGGAACTTGCGAGATTGAAATATTTTCTTGGGATTGAAGTGGCACACTCTAAACATGGAATCTTTATCTCTCAACAAAAATATATTACTGATCTCCTAAAAGAAACAGGGAAGTTGGCATGTCGATCGACAAGTACACCCATAGATCCTAATCACAAGCTTGGCGAAGCTAAAGAAGCCACTGCCGTGAATAAGGAAATGTATTAGAGGTTGGTTCGGAGACTCATTTATCTATCTCATACGAGACCTGACATTGCATATGTAGTAAGTGTGATTAGCCAATTTATTCACAATCCCAAAGAAATTTATCTGCAAGCTGCTAATTGTGTGTTACAGTACCTTAAAGGGACTCCAGGACAGGACATTCTATTTAAACAACACACAGGGGTTGTACTGGAAGCATATAGGGACGCTAACTACACCGACTCGGTAACTGATAGATGATCGATCACTGGGTATTGAACCTTTCTTGGTGGGAATCTGGTGACTTGGCGAAGTAAAAAGTAGAATGTAGTTGTCGAGAAAATAACATAATGAACAACACAAGATGTAAAGTGGTTCGGTTCTATGGCCTACATCCACGGGAGAAGAGAAAGGATATTTATTCTTGTGTAATGTCTTAATGGAGAGACTCCATATATATAGACATACAAGGCTATATACTTATAGCTATAATTACAATTTTAGTAACTGCTATATTCCTTAAAGGAAATAAATCCTTAAGGAAATAAATCTGTACAGGAAACAAATCTGTACAGGAAATAAATCTGTATAGGAAACAAATCTCAACACTCCCCCTCAAGCTGGTGAATAAAGGTTTACCATTTCCAGCTTGGACACATTTGCTTGAAATGCAGTATGATTTAACCCTTTAGTGAGCATATCGGCGAGCTGATTATTGGTAGGCACATATGGAGTACAGATCAACCCACTGTCAAGCTTCTCTTTAATAAAGTGTCTATCAATCTCTATATGCTTGGTTCGATCTTGTTGAACTGGGTTATGGGCAATGCTAATTGCAGATATATTGTCACAATAGAGTCTCATAGGACCATCCCAGTGTATCTTCAAATCTGTCAAAATTATCTGCAACCATAATAGCTCACAAACCCTTTGTGCCATTGCTCGGAATTCTGTTTCAGCACTAGATCTGGCCACCACATTCTGTTTTTTTATTTCGCCATGTCACCAAATTTCCACCAAGAAACGTACAATATCCAGTAGTTGATCTTCTGTCAACTACTGAACCAACATAGTCTGAATCAGTATATGCTTCAAGAACCATTCCTGTGTGTCGTTTAAATAAGATGCCTTGTCTTGGAGTCCCTTTAAGATACTGTAGAACGCGATTAGCTGCGTGCAAATGAATATCTTTAGGATTGTGCATGAACTGACTTATTACACTAACTGCATATGCAATATCAGGTCTTGTGTGAGAGAGATAGATGAGTCTTCCTACTAGTCTTTGATACATCTCTTTATTAACAGTCAGCGCTTCTTCAGCTTCTCCAAGCTTGTGATTAAGATCAATATGAGTATTCATTGGTTTGCATGCTAGCTTCCCTGTTTCTTTAAGAAGGTCTGTAATGTACTTCTGTTGAGAGATAAAGATTCCCTGTTTAGAGTGTGCCACTTCAATCCCTAGGAAGTCAATCTCCCTAATTCCTTGATCTCAAATTCCTCGGTCAAACACCGCTTCAAATTTTGTCTCTCGTTCTCATTGTTTCATGTCAAGATGATGTCATCAACATACACTAATAGAACTGTAACTCCCCCTAAAGTCGAGTGCTTAATAAACAGAGTGTGATCTCCTTGGCTTTGTTTATATCCCATACTTGTCATTACTTTGGCAAACCGACCAAACCATGCCCTTGGAGATTGTTTAAGTCCACACAGGGCCTTTTTTAATTTGCATATTTTTTCAGTGATGCCAAATCCTGGAGGCACTTCCATATAGATTTCTTCCTCTAAATCCCCATGTAAAAATGCGTTTTTTACATCAAATTGTTGCAGATCCCAGTCATAATTAGCTGCCAATGACAAAAGAAGTCTCACAATATTCATTTTTACAACTGGAGCAAATGTCTCTTGATAGTCCACACCATATGTCTGAATATATCCTTTGGCTACCAATCTTGCCTTGTAGCGCTCTAGGGACCCGTCTGCTTTGTATTTTACTGTATAAACCCATTTGCATCCAACAGGTTTCTTTCCTGGAGGCAAGTCTACCAACTCCCATGTTGTATTTTTCTCCAGGGCATCCATTTCCACATTCATAGCTTGTTTCCAATTTGTATTGGATAAAGCCTTGGATAATGACGTAGGAGTCTGGATATTATTCAGGCTGGGAAGGAAACTCTTATGGGTTTGTGAGAACTTCTCAAAGGATACAGCATGAGATAGTAGATATAAGGGATGTTTAGTGCATTCCCTTGTTCCCTTTCTAATGGCAATGGGAAGGTCATTGTCAGGTTCAGAGGCTAAAAGATCATTGTTAGTTTCAGGAACTAATGAAATTTGTAAGGAGGGTTCAGGATTTGGTACCTCATTCTTAGGGATTGGTTCATATTCTTGAGCTTGCATCGGTTCAGGAGCTGCGGCTTTATTCCTTGAGTACATTTGTCCAGTCATCCGATCCTTAGGTTCGTCATTGGGTACAGGGGGTGTAGGAGATTCAGGATTGGTTTGTTGGAGGGTAAAGGGGTCAAAAAGATCAAAAGGGTTATCAAGGGAGTTCCGATCCTTATCTTCTATGATGACATTCTCCCCCGGAAGAGAAGGAGCGGAAAAATAGGGCTCAGGTTCATAGAAAGTGACATCGGCTGAGGCAAAGAATTTCTTCGATGGCGGATGATAGCATTTATATCCCTTTTGAGTGGAAGAGTATCCGACAAAAACACACACTTAAGAGCTCTAGAATCCAACTTTCCCCGTTTGGGTTGGTGAACATGGACAAATAAAACACACCCAAATATTTTAGGTATAAGATTATTGAAGATTTTAAGCTTAGGATAAAATTGACGTAGCTTTTCCATAGGACTTTTGAAATCAAGGGTCCGGGATGGTAGACGGTTAATGAGATGTGTTGCAGTAAGGACAACTTCCCCCCAATAGGACTTAGGCATATTATTCTGAAATAAAAAGGCTCGGGTTGTATCAAGTAGGTGACCGTTTTTTCTTTCAGCAACTCCATTTTGTTGTGGAGTGTGAAATGATTCATGAAGGATCCCCTCGGTTTGGAAGTAATTGGTCAATGTTTGATTAAAATAGTCTCTAGCATTGTCAAATCGAAATCTCTTGATTTTAGCACCAAACTGGGTGTGTATCATGTTATGGAAGGTAGGGAGAATAAAGCTCACATCTGATTTTTGTTTTAATAAGAATATCCACGAGACTCTAGTACAATCATCAATGAAGGACACAAACCATCGCGCTCCAGAAACATTAGGGATTGGAGAGGGACCCCAAATATCACTATGAATGAGATCAAAAGGATTTGAACTTCTGTCATTGCTAAGTGGAAAAGATATACGTTTGTGTTTCGCAAGTCCACACACTTCACAATGAAAATCTTCAACATTCGGAGATTTAAAGAAAAAAGGAAACATGATTTTAAGAGATTGAAAAGAAGGATGGCCAAGGCGGCGATGATGGAGCCATAACTTTTCTTTATTGGAAAGTTTGTGCTCAGAGAGAAATGAAGTGGTACTCTTGATAGGATGTACTGGTGTCTCAAGGTAAAATAACCCGTCCTGTTCCTTAGCATGTCTAATCATCGTCCCCAAGTCCTGGTCCTGAAATGCACAGTTAGTAGGGAAGAAGGTTACATTACAACTCAGATGATGGGTCAGTTTTTTAATAGAGATAAGATTAGTAGATAGTTTAGGAACATGAAGAACATTTTTGAGTGTAAGGATGGGGTTGATGTGAACATCACCTATACCAACAACTGTAGTTAAGGATCCATCAGCTGTGGCTATTTTTCGACTACTAGGACATGGGTTGTAGGTATGAAATATATTGGGTGAATTGGTCATGTGATCAGTAGCACCAGAATCTATAACCCAAGAGTTAGCAAAAGATTTATCCGAGACGTTAAATCCAATAGAAATAGGAAAATTACCTGAATGGGCCAATGAACAGGTACCTGAGGGTTTGTCAAGAGTGCCAAGCAAAGATTTCAATCTTTCAATATCGTCTTGGCTGAATCCGTCTGGCATTAGGGAGGCTGCAACTGTTGGTTCAGTAGACAGATGTGCTAGTCCATTGGTTTTTTGCTGTCCTCCCTTGTAACCCCATTCTTTACTAGAAGTTGAAGGCTTGCCATGAAGTTTCCAACACTTCTCCGTGGTATGTTTAGTCTGCTGACAATAAGTACACCTTAGATTGTCCCTATTGTCTCGATTTGGGACCTTTGATGATTCAGCGCGCGGAGTGTGTGTCTTCTGATCA
>JAYMFD010003826.1:0-30609 GCA_035771175.1 Paratinospora sagittata | reverse complement strand
ATGATCCTTAGATCATGGATATTTCTCACGTTGCCGATATCAATATGGCCCAAGGCGCCTCTTCCTCTCATAATGAACCAGAAATCACTGAAGTTATTGATGAGGATGATGATGCTCATTTTATTAGTCCTCGCGACACTCCTCAATTTGCCACCAGAAATACCAATGGTCCACGATTCTCTCTTGACGAAGTCCCTGTTGAAAAATTGCGTATGAAGCTCTCTACCTGGTGTGCATGGATGGATAACCAAATGCTTACTGGCAAGTCCTCTGAAGATGTTCTTCGAGATTTCTTCTCTTGTTGTGCAGGACTTCTCCGTGATTGGTTATTAAGCATGGGTGAATATCGCATTATTCAAATGGTCCAAATGACAATATTTGAAGTTTATTAACTCGTACTCAAAGAATTCGTCGGTGATATTACTCTTGTAGAAAAATAACACAAACAAGGGTATTTTACAATGAAGTGTTGTTCACTCGATAAACGAGATCTCCCGAAGCATTTCTCTTGTATGATCCTACGTTTTCATCTTCTTGGTGGGATCAACAAACCAGATCTCAAATACACCTTCATTGCTTCATGGCCAGAAGAAATTCATGCTGAACTCAACCACCTTATTCTTGCTACTGGCAGACCTATGGATCAAATCTCCTTTGCAGAAATCTTCCAATTCCTTAGTACAGCTATTGACAAGTTACGTGAAATTCGCAAGTCAATCCAAGAAATGTCTAAACCTGATGTTAATTTCAATCAGGCTTGCCGAAAGAAGTTCTTTGAAATTGGCTGTAAACACAAAAAGAAATATTCTTGCAAAGATCCATATAAGAAGAAGAAGAAGCAAAAGTCCTATTCGGCTCATTTCTCTAAGAAATACAAGACCAAGATTGTCACAAGGCTCAACCAATCCAGTTACACCATCCTTTTGGGTCCATTCCCCTTATTTTTGTAATCACTGTTCCTCCTGACTGTTCAGAGCCCAAAACGGCCCATGAAATAAATCAATTGGCTCGATCCAAGTTGTATTACTATGCCCACAAGCATATCATGGATTTTCCTGAACATATCCAAAATGGCAATCCATTCTCTCAAACACATCCGTATTTATTCATTATACATCTACGAACTCTTCTTACGGAGAATTTGTACTGGTATATCCGGTGTGTTTCATGTCTAGACAAGACCGCCATTGTCTTCCTTCCAAGACTATTGCTACAGAGGACTCAAGACCCCGCTCATTCTCGACTCAAGGACTGTTTGCAACTATTTGCTCCATTGTCAACATGGATTAAAGAAATCCATCAAATCTGACAAAATCCTTCTCTGAAAACGGCTATATATATATCTGTTATCAACCCTATTATGATTCAGAACACGTGTTAATCTCAGAACACTACATTCAGAGATTTCAGTCCTACACATGCCATCTCTCAGATTCTATCCTCTCTGGTGTCTATAGTTTTCTCAACGATATCAATGATCAACCAGATACTCAGCCGCCACCGTTCATTCGAGGTCCTCGTGAATTTATTCATGAAAAACATCTCTATTTTCTGATAGAATCTTTGGCTCCATACAACCCTCATCCTACTCAGCTCAGGGATAATACTCCCCTCATAGAAGAACAATTTCTCACTAAGTATGAAGCTCACTATGCTCCAGCAGCTGACTTAGCCGCTGATAGTGATAGTTGTGTCCAGCCTGGACAATCACATTCTCCTCCACCTCTAGAATATTATCAGGATACACAGAAATACTGGGAATCTCCCTCTCCAAATCCTGATGAGGAAGAGAATCTTTCCCCATCACATTCATCGATCAACTACAAATGGTCACCATGATCGTCGTAGACACTACTCATACCCTCGTCTGCGTCTTAGTGCCATGTATTATTGTTTGTAAAATCATCATCATCGTCAGTCTTCTCCTCTGCAAGTCCATACAGAGTTACCTCCCATTCGTCCCTGTCTGCATCGTCGTGCATATCGAGATTCATTTTACATCTCGAGAAATCTTTGTGTTGCATCTTCTGCCACGTCTCCCTCAGCACAACATGCTTCTACGTCGACATCAACATCTGTATCAGCGTCTGCATCTGCATCCTCTATGACTTCTAAAATGACTCCACGTGCTTCATTGATTGCATCATCATCCTTTCAGCCACTTTCTGTCAGGATCCCGCTTATTGCTCCATTAACTTCTCCTTCACCTGTCCATGTCGCCAGCTCTGAAGATTCCTCCTTATCACCACCTCGCGTGATTAGTCAGATACGTCCAAGCACGTCTCAGTCCACTTTATGAAAAGCTAAGAGCATCTTGTCCGACATTCTACTATTCCTCTACAGTAACCAGACAAGATACTGTTACCTTTTGTTAAAGTCATCACTGTTCACAGAAGTCGACAAGTAGCACTCAATCGACAACATCTGTTCATATGCACGCCTCTTTCTGATAGGCATCCAATTGTCCACGGATTACAAACGTCTTGAAGTCCGCCTGCTTGCTCTTCTATCTATAAAAGCACCAGCTCTCGCCATTCCAAGAAAGAGCTCAGTAGGATTAGAGCCATTAGTCAATGTTTCCTTTTACACTTTTTTCAAGTTGTCTATGAGTTTCTTGTATTTCTTCAAGTTTGTTTTCACAGTCGTCTATGTCTTTCTTACGTATTTACATTTTGAGTTTCTTGAGTGTGTTTTGAATGTAGTCCTAGGTGTTTAAAATATGTCATAGTAGATATCTATGTGATATAACCCAAAATGGTATCAGAGCCCTACCTCTCTCCTTCAAAGAGCGGGTATATGTATGTGTACTTCCGTGTGTACTTATGCCCGTGTGTACTTATGTTAAGCCATATCTCCCTCTTTGGGTTATGTGCAATCTTAATAATAGTTGTGTGTGCATGTGTGGTTTTGAAGGTTTTCATCTGTTTAGTTGAACGTTTACACCGTACAGTGTTTTCAACATGATTTCATCTACCATACAATGTTTTAAATTATTTTAAATAATTTAAAATAAATTAATTTAGTTTTAGTAAATTAATAAAATTAATTTTGCCGTATGGTCCCAATTTCCCATAACGATGGGAAGGTGAGTGTACATAGTCAGGGCCCCCTTTACTCTCTCGCCTGGAGCATCATGACCGATATAAAAACTAATCCATCACATATTTTATAGGACGGTTAGATTCATGTTAAGCCTCAACCAGAATCTCCAGTATAATTTGAGCCATCTATCAACTTGATAAACACCATACCACAATTCCACATGATCATAAAGTCAATTCTATTATCATCTGTGTTCATTTATTAACATTCATATCATACCATGTACATACCATGAAATCATATCACATATCTCATGTCTAACATAATTCACGTCTTTCCATATCCATCCAAAAAAATATATTACAACCCATTCATAAATCTACGCGTTGAGTGTGGGGTGATATATATTACGTACATAGCTCAAAATAACAAAATATAGAGTCATACACATCACAATTCAACCTACATCAATGTATGATCTTCTGGCAGGGCTTTCAGCTCCCACTAAAAAGCTACTCCTTTGCCTTTATCTATCCCAGAAGAACTAGAAATATGTGAGCCAACTATGCCTAGTGAATTGAATTCAATAGTATCATTATTTATACATCGAAACATTCTATGTATACATGCATGCATGCTCAATATCACGATATAAAACAATGCAAATCATTACATAGCATATTCAAGCACTCATATAAACAATGCAATTTAAAAACCACACCTTATCCACCTCTATTCAAGTGATATGATAAGTCTCCCAAAGCTCATAATATGCATATGGTCAGTTGGGAAAACACTCTTAGGTTCTACTTTCAACCTGGGTCACATAAGAGTTAATAATTTAACTTGAATAGCCACTGTCAACGACAGTGAATAATAGATTTCATTTAATTGTCCAGGCGAATTTTCTTTGAATTGAAGGTCTACCTCGATTTCCCCAAAAGTATAGACTTTATTTGATCATGACAATCACAACTCGAAAACAATAAATGATCTAACTATGATTCAACCAACATGCAACATATAATCCTCCTTTAATTTGTCTTTCGTAAGGTTACAGGAATTAAGTGGTTTGATTACCCTTATAGGGAGTACTCAACACCTACTCAGTTCTGTCCAATGATCTACTCTTCCAAAGTAACTCAAACTAGTAGAAATCAAAAGGTTTTTCCCCATATCATCACATCATGCAATTAAAAATAATACATGCATGAACAAGCAAGCAATATAAAAAAGAATGATACAAATGAATAATAAAATTAAAATTCTACTCATAACCAAATGCCAGAAGATAAGTCCACACCAAACAAGTAAGTCACACCTCTTTAAAAATGCTTGTGCACATCATCTAGTTCATATTAACATCAATTCCTTATTTTCGTTTTAATTTCTTAACATCCCCTAATTTTTTCTAATCTAATAATTTTTTCTAATTTCATTTTTGTCCCATTCATAGGTGACGAACCACCGGTAATCTTTCTAACAGTCAATGAGAATTGACTTACTAGCTACTTTCCAACTAGTTTCCAATTCCATTTTATTCACCGAAAACCTACATCATGTTACTAAAAATATCAATCGATCTCCTAAAATTACGAGATCAACACCAAAATGTCTAGATTGCTTATTCTATCGTCCTACAACATCAAACCCATGTTTCACCATAATTTAACGGGATTCCAAAGGTCTCCAATGTCTAACTGCACTACCAACAACTGCACAAGTGCCGAAAATACATTCCAATCCAAAAAACCCACTAATTCAATGTTTCTACCGCCTAGGGAGTATTAATCAACACTTCCAATTAGTTTTCCAGTCCATTTGGGTAAAAACCCATTCCCAGAAACACTAGAAACGACTCCTATAATGAAAATTAGTCTAAGGAAAAGGTTACAATTAGCTTAGTTATCAATTCCACGAAGATATTTGGTGAAAAACACTTACCAAAGTGTTGATTTGGTCAAAAAATTGGATCTCCCTTTTTTCCCCCTTCTTTTCTGGTATTTCTCAACTGAAACAAACGAGATAAATGAAAAATGCCACACCTCGCCCAGACACGCCTAGATAGGTGGAACACTCATAGGCGGGGTGTGATGCAGTTACAACAAAAATCAAATGCGCAAAAACACAACATATGGACAAGTTTCTTTTCATTGATTGTAATTGTTTTAGTACAAAATGAGGGCAGTCTGATGACCACCAATTCAAGGGAACATGCTCCCCAAAAAATTAACCTAACTACTTATAGAGTGAAGTCAGGGGTTATAAAACTAAGGCCCATGTACCTCCGCACAAATCCACCTTAAGCTTTTGAAAATGGTTAGCAACGGGATGAGCTATCGCCCAGTGGGTGAAACAAATATTCCATGGATTATGGTAATTAATACAGATATCATCACAATCATAATTATCAAATAAACACAACATAACATAATTGACAATGTATAATATCATAAACAATTAAACACCCATAACACACCATCTCGTAAGGGTTCGTGGCCAGGATGATTCGTTTTGGGTTCACATTGTACGTCCATCTCCAGGGAAAATTTGCATATAGTCGAATGACATTAATAATAAGATACAAGCCAGTCCGCACATATTCTTTTGGCTAACGCAATGATGTTTACAGTAGAGATGTACCGCCTAAGGTTGACTCAATCAGGTGGGCATTTATTCGCCAATAATCAATCCATAGACCTCGAGCATCTTACGTCCCTAGGTGATTACGTTGTCTACTAACTTTCATGCATAATTCTAATGCACAATCATGTGTGTGAAGGTTTGGTCTCAGGTTTACATCAGGCATGATTTGGCAGCGTCTGGTGATGCTTATATGGATTGCCCATACCAACGTGTTGTTGACCTAAGCTATTCATCACTTAGCACGTCCCTAAGTATACTTGATAAAGTATATTTTGACGATCACAAGCAAAATCTCTTTCGGTGCTAACAAGCTTTAATTAAGAACCTATCTCAGCACCTTAGGAAAGCAAAGCCAAAAAATGATTCGATCAAGGGACTCAAGGTCATATTAGACGTTCAAGATCGTTTCAATCAAATGACCTCAAAGATCATATCATGATTTCAAGATCACACCACACGAACGATTCGATCAAGAGCTTCAAGACTACATCTTTTGATTAACGTTCACGAAATTCAACTCATGCACGAAGTTCACATCGAAGATCTCATACTGAAGAGTTTGATTTAAAGATAATGAGAAATACGAGAAATACACAATATTTAAGGTATATATTTCTCTAGTCGATATTGCTCAAACGTTTTTCAAAATTGCATGTTTTGAAACATATATTTTAAGGTATTTCAAATGATTTAATTCTCTATGTTTGATTTGACTTTAAATTGATGGAGTTTTTAATTGTATCTTTAATCATGTGTCAAAACTATTTTCAGAGTCTTTCAGGACGCTAATGACTAAGCAACGCTCTCCTGTACTTGATAAGTCAGGACGCTGATGACTCATTAAGACGCTGATAACATCAATGGTTGAATTGAACTGATTCATCAGGACGCTCACTTGTAAGTAGCGACCTCACTTAGAATCAACCTTTGAAGTTGTCAGGATGCTGATTGTGAATTAGCTTGCTGAAAGATCTCTGAGACTCTAAGTTCTTTAAAGATGTTATCTTTGAGGACGCTTATAGTTGTAAGTTGGATAAACTATCTGGACGCTACCTGGATAAGAACGCCCTCATCTCTGGGAACCAACTAAATAACTTTCTGGATGCTGATTGTCCTTCAACGTACTTAGTACTGTTCTTCAAATGTTTTAAATATGTTAGGACGCTTACATAGTAGTAGCGCCCTCGTGTTTTGTTTTTAAAAGGTAGGACGCTTACCCGGAAGTAGCGCCCTCATTCATTTAATTGATTTAAAAAAAATAAATAAGCAGGACGCTAACTGTGATTTAGCGCCCTCAAGGTTGAGTCACTTATGTCTCAAAGAAAGTCAGGACACTTACGAGTTTGTAGCGCCCTTACTTCACTGTTCAGCAGGACGCTTATACGTAATGAGCGCCCTCAAGGAACAAAACGACAAAGTTGATATTATGCGTCAGGCCGCTAATTACGGAATCATGATGTTAATTCAACAACTGTCACTGTTCTGACAAATACGCTATATCAATCTACTTTCTCAGAACGGATCTTTGCACAGAATCCTTTTTAGATTTATCTGAGATTTTCTCTTATGCATGAATCATTCTTTCTAAGGTATTCCTCATTCATGTAATCTGAAAGGAACCATAATGGTCATGAAAATTGTAGTTGCCATTTTTGTTATACGTTCTAGCCGTTGTGTGTAAACACTCACATTATATTTGAACTTCAAATGTCTAACGACTATTTGCTACTAAGTCTATAAGTACCAATACTTTGAATCAAACAGTTTGTCGATAATTTTTATTGTGCCAAAAACTTTTTGAATGTTAGTCATTTTCAAAATGTTTTCATGTTCTAAGTTTTCAAAGTATTTTCACTGATACTCTACTTATTCAAAAGATTTTCATATTGAGTCTAAATTATATTTTATATCTGAAAATCTATTTGAATTATATAGAACTGGTTTCTACTTAAATTCTTAGCCTGGATTCATACTTAACATCATCACGCTGATGAAAGAATTTGAGAGATAGTTTATAAGATGTAGTAGTACTTGATTTCATATCCTAGTACTGTATTGAACTATATCAATAGTTGTATTAACTACTGAATGCTGAACTAGAAGTTTTCACGCTTATACATTTTATTTATTTTGAAAGCCTTCAATGTTTGTGTTCTTACACTGGTCCTGCAGAGCAATACCGAATATTGAAAGGTAAAGGACTGAAAGTGTTTTTTCACTTAGCATTACATATTCAAATTTACATATCTTTGTAAAGTGTAAAGTGTTCTACTTTGTTAGAACCAACATAGTACTCTGTATTGGTATGCTGGTGTGTTTTAGGAATGAAACAACCAGGTCAAGTGAATGTAATTCACTTAATGATTTCATGGTTGGAATCATGTTAAGGTTCATCCTCACCTGCAAGTAGGATAACAGTTCTTCCTGATCCCGTAAAAGGAATATGGGTTCATTCTCAGCTCGAAAAAAGGAAATACGATTGTTTCTCATCCAGTAAAAGGATCATGGTTCTTCCTTAACCAGTAAAAGGGATGATAGGTTATTTTTGAACTTGTAAAAGAGAACAGGTTCATCCTCAACCCGCAAAAGGATAGGTTCATCCTTAACCTGTAGAAGGATAGGTTATCTCTGAACCTGTAAAAGATAAACGGTTCTTCCTTATCCCGTAAAAGGAACATGAGTTTTTCCTCATCCCAGAAAAAGGAAATGCGGTTCATCTTTAGCCCACAAAAGGATAGGTTTGCCTTGAACCTATAAAAGGGCAAGTTGTAACAGTTTGGTTCTCACCCGTAAGAGAATCAGTTAGTGGATTGAGAAAATCCTAATCGGGAGATTAGGTAGTGGGTGTAGGCTTGGCCGAACCACTTTAAATCCTAGTGTGCTTTATGTTATGCATTTTACTTTATGGTTAGTATGTGCATTTATTTCCAATGTATCAAAGTATATAACTCAGTCATTGGAAATGTTTTTAATTTGACCATCACCCAATTCACCCCCTTCTTGGGTGCACCAACACGTGCATCGCTTGGACATCTAGTATTACCTTCACAGAGTGAATAACTCCCAATAGGATTAACCAGACTAGTCCCCCGGTTGAGAGATGGGGTCACAATGGTCCCACTTAAATACCATGTCTTCTAGAGCAGCAAGCTGCCTCCCATTCACTATTTAAAGTTACTGAAGACAAGGCTGAGTCTAGTTAATTAAATCAATTGCTAATTCAGCAAAGTAACGATATAATACATTTATTTCATATGTCAAGGCACAAGCATGACTGGTATAGTCTAAGTGAATATCAGACATAATGGTGATTGTAATAATGTAGTCTAAGTGAATATCAGTGTAACACCCCTTATGTAAGAGTCAAACTTTTACATTGATATATACAAATTTTTAGGCGTATTTATACATGTATACGTCTGTACATGAACTTAGAATGATGAAAATACAAGTATGGTAGCGTTATTGATACACTAGGATGATAGTTGTGTCATAAAATGTTCTATACTTCGTGAAAATTTCAACTAGATTTCAAGGAACGTGCTCCTTGGGGAGGAACGCGCTCTTGTGGTGAATTCCCGAGAGCTCTGTTTTTCAGAATTTCTCAAAGAACGCGCTCTTCATGGAAAAATAGAGAAAAAAAAAATAAAATAAAATAATTTCTGGATAGGGAAGGAGGCTCCGTAAACAAGGAACGTGCTCCTTTGAGTCGCTCATAGTTTTTTTAATAGGTTAGTGTGGCGGTTTACATGTGTCTTAACACCAAAAGTCGAGTTTATTTGACTCATTTGCACCAGAACAAGCTGGAGAAAAATAGAGAAAAGAGAGAGGAAAAAGAAGAGCACCATAGGCCAATCAAATCCAAGGTAAGCATCCATCGTTTTTGGTTGAAAATTTTAGATTCTTGTTCCTCTTTCCAAGTTGTGCAACATATATGAAATTGGTGTGATTTCAATGGATAGATTGAGAGCTCGGGAAAGAGTGTTTGAGCTGAAAATTGGTTGAATTGCTGGAGGAAACTTTGGGTAAGTAGTTCCTTGTTGATTTGTGGTTAAATTAATGATGAATTGACTGATTTTCCAAAGTTGGAAGGTGTTTCCAGCCATGTTGTGTAAGGGTTTTGGGAGCGTGATCAATGGTGATTTTGATGTGTTTTATGAATGGAAATTGATTGGGAATAGTTTGGCAATGATAATTGCAGAAATTTGTGGAAGGAATTGTGAAGTTGATGAATTGGACAACACACACATTGAGGTGCTTGTGCTGTAAATTTGGTGTGAAGTTGGGAAATTTGGGCTAGTGTGGACTTAGCCAATTTGTCGTGTATTGCGAGTATTTGTATCTTGGTTTTTATGTACGACATTGTAATATATAAACTCTGTTTTATGAATGAATAGCATGTGTGTTTACATTACTTTGCATTGTTTCTAGAATGCATCAAACCTTTGTTTTGAAACATCGAACATACTTAGGCTTACAAGGGTAAGAAAAGTATGTGATCATTTCCATAGGGGTAAGTTTGTAGATGAGGCCCTGAAATGATCAAATGGATGGTTAGGTGAGTTAAGTTCTCCTTGTGAATACATAGTAAGGATACAAACTTACTAATACACCGGACTGCGAGTGGATGGTGAGATAGGTTGAGTTCTCTCTATGAATGCATGATAGGGATACATACTAACTTATTCACCTGATGGGAGGATTTTCTATTTATGCATTGTATGATATGTATAGAGTGGCGCAAAAATGTACTTGATTCACATATTGTTATTTATATGTGACTTGCATATCAGGTTTTATATGATGTTTAAATGCGCCACAATTTTTATAAATGCATATGTAATGCCATAGATAGATTATTCACTGAGCTTGTTATAGCTCACCCCAATTTCCCTATATTTTCAGGTGTTGATCATAAAGGCAAGGGCAAGGCTCTGGATAGTTGATCTGAGCTTGTCGGATTGCTAATGTGAGTTTGTGTGCAGGGAAATGGGTTTATGTTTATTATTTTGGTTATGTATGTATATATATAACACTACTTATGATATGTATAAAATGGTAATGAGTTGTATATATGTGGATAGGGATATGTATCTTGTGGGATTTGGAACTAATGAATGTGAAAATGGAATGACTTGATGTTTTTATTATGGATAGGTATATATGGAATTGGATGTGATATATACATGTTATGTGAGATCTTAATCTTGATTTATGTGTTTGGATTTGATGATGTGAAATATCAGGTGTACGTGGAACCTTGTATTTATGGGGAGGTTCTGCAGAAATTTTTAGTAAATTTTGCATTTGTTTTTAAGAACAAAGGCTGACAGAGTATCGTATACGTCTATGTATGGCGTATAGGGTATTCTGTGCCGGTCGTGACGTCACCCTACGGAGGGGGTCGCGATAATCAAACATAATGATAAATGTATGAAAACTTTATAAAAAATCATAAGATATGCGAACCTATGTTTTATTCCAACCTTCAACTTTGCACACTCCTAGATCAGTGTTCTTTACCCAGAACAACAACTCCGCACCTCATAAGAGACATAATCTCTAAGAGAGAGAGAAAAAGAGAGAGGGAAGAGAGTGCCTTAAGGAGGGGAGAGATATGGAGAGTGGGATGGGAGAAATGAGGGGGAGAGGGCCCCCTTTTATATGGGTAGAGGCAGCTAGAACGTTCTGACATGCATTTTTTTGTCTAATTCGAGGGTATTACAAAAGAAAACATTAAAAATCGTTTAAAATGATTCTCCACCGCCTCACAAAAGTGGGCTAGCCCACCACAATCCAGTCGACTGATTTAATCCAATCATATGGATTGCCTTACTTTTTCCATTTGCTTCATTTTTCACTACACACTCAATACACATCGAAAATACATGTATTATATATCGATTTCTATGTAAAACTATGTTGTATGACCCTAGCCTAGAATGGACTGATTTTCATATCTTTTAGCTTGTTCTTGGTGAAATCAACCCTCTAAGACTTAGATATACCCTTGAGAAGCATTTTCCAACAATTCCAACTCATTTTGGAAGGGGTTTGGAGTTAGGGTTTCATGTGAATCTCATAGGGGAGACTAGTAGCCCATTGATTTGGGTTCCTTGAGTGATTTGGAACCCAATGGCATCATTTTCCCCAATTTCTAGCAAGAAATTGGTATATCTAGAGATTTTGATCTTTGCTCGATTCATCGACTTAGAGTTAGAATCGAGTCTTGCCCTTCAACTATGTTGACCTAGGGACCATTGTCGAGGAAACCATGTTGCAAGATCAGTGTTTGGCATTGCCGAGCATGGTGGTGTAGTGTAAAATTGGCTTAGGGTTCAATTTTAGAAATTTTGCCCAAATTAGGGCTTTTGCCCCAAATCAAGTCAAATGATAAAATTGACTTGGGGATTGTTTAATTGGACCTAAATGGAGTAGAACCACCAGTTTAGAATATTTGAACCTATGATAATTTAGCATGTCTTAGTTCAATTTGGCCTTATGTCATGTATTGCCAAATTGGGGATTTTGACCAAGATAAAATCAATTGATGAAATTGACTTGATAAATAGTCAACTTAACCCTTAATATGATTGAATTTTTTGCATTATAGTGCTTGTGATCAAGAGGATCCACCTATGGCATTCAATTTGGGTTATGTGTAGTTTGATTTGATGTTAATTGGTCAAATTGAACAATGGGGATTAGGCTCATGGGTTTGCCATTCTAGAATCATTAGTTAACTTTGAAATTGGTATTTAACATGATTATTAGCATACTTTGGCTGATTTTAATATTTTACGAACCATGTATATATTGTAGGGATTCTAATTGATTCGAGTAACCCACATGGGCTAGTTGGAAGTCTATGTACGTGAGGTGATTGGTGATCGTACTAGTACTTTATTTTGGATTGGAAATTGGATTGGCTAGACTTAGCTAATTGAGAGTGAGTGTTCTTTTATTTGTTAGTTTTCATATACGTGTCATTGTATTATATAACTTGTTATATATATATATATATATGGATATGGCATATGCATGTTTTAATTTATTCATGAAATGAAGTTTGAGCATATCCCATTGGGTTACATTTGGGTAGAGTCTTCTAGCTTGATTTTCTTTTGGAAGTCTTGTAAGTCTAGAGAGATCCCCAGTGTGGACCTGGCAGAGGGTTTCAAGGGTTGGCGCAGCGGTTTTTCTATTAGGCCTGGTATAGGGTTTCGAAAGAATTGTAAATCGGTGACGTGCTCTTAGAATTCCTATTAGAATACAGGTAAGAGGTCGTTCATGCATGAGTTTCGCGCACTCGTGTTCTCGAATTTGATTCTTACCTAGGAGGTGCTAGGATTGCATTGCATGTTGTTTAAATGGTATGCATTGTCTTAATTATGGCATGATGCATTATATTAGCATGTATGTAATCATCTTTTCATTTCCATGTTATCTCCTGTTATTTCAAATGTTTTAATGATCTTGACATGTTTTACATAAATGCATGTATATTGCCACTTGTAGAAGACATTCACTGAGCTTGTTGTAGCTCACACCTCATCCTTATCCTTTAAGGTTTTGATAGGTAGGGAAAAGGGAAGGCTTGACTGCGGAACATTCCTTACAGTATTTTGTTGATGTTGGTGTTGTACAGTTTAGTATTTTAATATTATGTACGGGATAATACCTAGTGATTGTATTAATACCTAGTGATTGTGTATGTTTTATATTATTTGAATTTTTGAAATTTTATACTTGGTATTTTTGGAGATGTAATCTTTAATTGTTGTTGATCATGATTAGGTGATGTTATAGGATTAATTGTATTTGAGATTTGTGTTTATGTTAGGCTGACGGGACACCGGGTGTATCGCCGAACGGTATACCCGGGGGTTCCGTGCCGATCATGACATCACGTATAGTGGGTCGTGACAACTTTGGTATCCGAGACGAGTTTTAGGTTTAAAAACCTTAAAAAGAATAAAATACTTATATGATATTATGATTGATTTTATGTATATGATTATGGGTAGTTATCTTAGGGATAACAATTATCATGGTTTGTGATTCTGATGGACTTTTCCTTATTTGTGATTACAAGAGGGGAAATTCAGTACCAACCATGGATCCAGATAAGCGCTTCAGGCAAATCGAGGCCTTGTTATCTCCTCAATAGGCTACTCAGACTCAACTGCAGACTCAGATACTAGCACTGCTTTCCCAGGTCCAGGGCAACAGGTAGCCTCAGCAGGATGTTCCAGTTGATGGAGAGCATAGCAGTGTGGGCATGGCTATTGGTGACAGAGCCGGACCAGTTCCAGTTCAGGTCGGAGTTCAGGTCGAGGTTCGAGCTGAGGCTCAAACTGACGCTGTGGGGGTCCCAGAGCAGAGATTCGAGTCTGAGAGATACGAGAAGGTCATGAAGGCCTTTTGGAGTAGGGGTCCGATAGAGTTTACTAGAGGCTTATGCATCGAGACAGCTGAGAAATGGCTCGGGAGGATGGAGACCATTTTTGGAGACATGCAGGCTTCCGAGGCTGATAGAGTAAGGTTGGCCAGGTTTACGCTCATCAAGAAGGCTGACAACTGGTTGTTGAGATTCGATCGCACGGGCAATGAGATCCAGACATGGACTAAGTTTAAAGAGCTTTTTTATGAGGAGTTCTATCCGAGGTCTGAGAGGGATCAAAGGAGGACAGAGTTTGTACACCTGACCCAGGATAGTCATTCGGTGAGGGAGTACGAGCAGGAGTTTAGTCGACTGGCGCTCTTTGCTCCTGAGATGGTGTCTACTGATCTATAACGCATGCAGAGGTTGCGGGATGGGTTTCGTGATCGTATCCCTCAGGGTTTGGCACTTGCAGGCATACAGACTTACGCCCAGTCATTGATACAGGCCGTTGATTTCGAGACTGTAGAGGCTCATTCCAGGATGAGGACATCAGTCACGACCCAGACACATACAACTCAATCGGTGCAGACTCAGCCAGTAGGGTCAGCGAGTTAGTTCTTCACTGCTAGGAAGAACCAGAAGAATAAGAGACGGAGATATGGTGGCAGCGGGTATGAGGCATTAGTAGCCTCCGCCCCAGTATCTGTTACGTCACCAGTTCCGGGCCAAAGCGGGCTAGCTTCTGGCAGGCCCCAACAGCAGCAGCAGTGGACAACAGACAACTGCGGTAGGGTCGCAGGCTGCATCTTCAGCGCCTAGGGCACAAAAACTGATAGCTTGTTTTGGTTGCGGAGCTCTAGGGCACAAAAGGAATGAGTGTCCACTGAGGATGTCTGCTATACAGTTTAGTCCGATGCCAGTTGCTACTAGGGAGCAGGCCCGAGCAATCACACAGGCATATCCAGAGGCTAGCAAGCAATTGATCGAAGATACAATCAGTATTTGCAATTCCTTAATGTATGTTTTGATTGATGCTGGCTCTACTCTGTCGTTTATTTCTGGTAGTGTGATAGATATATTGAGACTATCTCCTGTTAGGACTAGTACGCCGTTGATTTTGAGTACGACGGCCGGTGAGAGGATTTACCCTAACATGGTATGTGTGGGATGTATGGTGAGATTCGAGGGCCATGAGATGTTGGTTGACCTTAGAGTCTTAGAGTTCCTCGAGTTCGATGCCATTTTGGGTATGGATTGGCTGGTAGCGTATCAAGCTCACATTGATTGCTTCGGCAAGAGGGTTATCTTCCAGATACCCAGACAGCCAGTCATGAGAAACCATGGAGGAACAAGTGCAGTTTGTAAGCAACAAGCCGTTCAATTATAGGGGTCCTCCAATTCCAAATCACTACACCCTTGGCATTAGAAACCATGAGAACTTCTCTTATGCCAATACGAGAAATGTGTTGCAACCACCGCCTGGGTTTCACAATCAAGTTCAAGAGAAGAGATCAAGCCTTGAAGAAGCAATGACAACTTTCTTGAATGATTCAAACAAGAGGTTCATCAAGAATGAATCAAAGTTAGATGAATTGGCAGCTCATATGGCTAATCAAATGAGTACCATGAGGCAAGTGATAACTCAAGTGAGCAACTTGGGTGCCTCTGTCAAGAATTTGGAGACTCAAGTTAGGCAAGTGGCTACACAAATAAGTGCACAACAGAGCAACAAAAAATTTCCAAGCAATACAAAGATCAACCCAAGAGAGCAATGCATGGCCATAACCTTGAGAAGTTGTAGAGAGGTTGAACATTCCATTCCAGCAAGTACATCTACAACCACTCCTACTTCTACACAAGCACCTGAGGAAGAATCCTTATCGTAGAAGGAAGACCAAGCATCAAATGAAGAAGAAAATGAGGAGAAGAACAAAGCAAAGGGCAAGGTACCTACAGAGGAAGACTTTGTTCTTGGGAGGATCACTTTCTCTGATAACCCTCCTATTTTGAAAACTTTCATTCCATTTCCTCAAAGATTTCAGAAAAAGAAATTAGATGAGCAATTTGCAAAATTTTTAGATATTTTCAAAAGAATTCACATCAATATTCATTTGTAGATGCTTTGGAGCAGATGCCCAACTATGCCAAATTTATGAAGGATGTGATGAGCAAGAAGAGGAAGTTGGAAGAATTCGAGACAGTAAAGCTAACAGAGGAGTGTAGTGCCATCCTTCAAAAGAAATTGCCTCAAAAGCTTAAGGATCCCTGGAGTTTTACTATACCTTGCACTATTGGCACTATTTCTTTTGATAAAGTACTTTGTGACTTGGGTGCAAGTATAAACTTAATGCCACTTTATGTTTTCAGGAAGCTTGGACTTGGAGAGGTGAAACCCACTACAATTTTTTCGCAATTGGTGGACCGATCCATCACTTACCCTTGGGGTATCATTGAAGATGTGTTAGTAAAGGTTGACGAGTTCATTTTTCTTGTAGACTTTGTGGTCCTGGACATGGAAGGGGATGATGGAATGCCATTGATACTTGGGAAGCCATTTTTAGCAACAAGAAGAGCATTGATAGATGTAAAGCTTGGTGAGTTGACCTTGAGGGTTAATGAGGTCAAAGTATTGTTCAACATCTACCACACAATCAAAATTCCAAAGAAGGAGAACACTTGTTATCAAATTGATGTGGTGGAAATTACCGATGAGAGTGCGCCACGAAGGATAAAGATACCTTAGAGCCCTATATGGACAAAGTAGAGCATTTAGATGACCTTCCTCCTTGGTGTGGACAGATCCATATTTGAAGCCTCATGTTAAAGAGGAAGATTTGTTGCATCTCATGATTGAGCATAAGAGGAAAGATGGATATCACCTTTGGGCCAAGAAAACACGATTAAGGGATGACTTCAGCATGGGTCCAACAAATGTCAAGGCAGTGATTCCTTATCAACCACTGTGAGAGAGAAAAGAGAAAGTCTAGCTAAAGACTATAAAAAAGCGCTTGTTGGGAGGCAACCCAACCCTTTTTCATCCATACTTTTATTTTCTTTTATTTTAGTCATTATAGTATAGAAATTGAAAGTTTTGATCTTTATTAACTAACAAATTTTTATTTCTTTTTCAAGTATATGTTGAGAAATATAAAAATAAAGAAAAAAAGAAGAAGAAAGGGTTGTTTGGGCGTCGTGGCGCTGTGATATATATAAAAAAAAGAAGAAAAAAAAGAAGAAATAAAGGTGGGGGGGATTATTTTTCAGCAAACCCTCCTTCTCCCTTTCCTCTTCCGTTCTTTCCCTCTCTTCCTTCTTCGATCTCCTCCTCTCTTCCCTGTATCTCTTGTCTTGGTCGTGCAAATCTCGCCATTACAGTTCAAGAGTTCATCTCCTCATCATCTCCAACTCGTTTACATCGTTTCAACAGAGGAAAAAACGGTGCAAGATCGAGCTAGGGCATCACCAAATTGGGGCTTTCATTCTCATCTCTTTTGTAAGTTGCTTTTGCTCATTTCTACAGTTCTTTTAAGAAACATTGATGTCGGTTGAGCTTTATGGTCAAGATTGATGCACATTGAGAAGAGTTGGATGTTTTTCATGGTTTCGAAATGGTGAAAATGATATGCATAAATTAGTGATTTGGGTTGATTTTTGTTCGATGTTGATTGTGGTTGGTAGAAATGAAGTTTTGAAGTGAATATTGAGTTGAATACGACAGATTTGCATGTGTTTTTCATTGTTTTGGAATGGTGAAACTGGCATGACAAATGCTTGATTGCGGTTGAATTGATGTGGTAAGGGGACATTGGGATAATTCTGTGTTTTTACTTGTGAGCAAGCCTTAACTCCTTATTTTTTTTGGATTTGTATGTGGTAATTGTGTGTTGGATATCTCATTTGGTGTGGTGTACATTGAAGATTTGTGGTGCTAGTGTTCATTTATTGATAACCTTGGAAGCAAATATTGTGAAATGGCATCGAAAACAAAAAGAGTGCGAGAATCTTCCTCTTCTGCTCCGCCATTTGATCAACAAAGGTTTATTAGTGCTGAAACAGAAAAAACAATATAATAAATCAGTGGTGAAGAGAAGTCTTGTACAGGAAAGGGGAATGAATGCTTCTCAGGCACACATTCCTCAAATTGCAAAAATAATTGCTGCTAGACAATGGTAAACATTTGTGCGCCAACCGGACCCTGCTGTTATTTTCATAGTACGTGAATTCTATGCAAATGCTCGATCATGTGATGATTACAAGGTGTTTGTGAGGGGGCACATGGTGTCCTTTGATCGTTCCACCATTAATGCATACTATGGATTGCAAAATATTGACAATGATGGTTACTCTACTTATTTAAATGAAGGAGTCGATTCAAACGAGATCATTTCTACTTTGTGTCTCCATAGGGGAGTCCCTTTTTCATCCCCTCGAAAGGGATTAACACTGCCGAGTAAGGCATGGCTTAATTTCTTATGTGGTAATGCCCGTGAACCACTTATCTGATGTGACTAAAGACAGGGCCATTCTGCTTTATGCCATCATTTCCTGGAAATCCATTGATGTTGGGAACGTAATTGCAAGCTCTATTGTAAACAACATCAATCCATCAACAACGGGGCGCCTTACGCATCCTTCACTTATATGAGCATTATGCATAAACGCTGGGGTGATTTGGCGACCGAATGAGGAGATTTTATATCCAAAAGCCATTATTGATTCTGGGAATTTTAGTCGATATAAAGATGTGATCATTTCACCAAGTACAACGCCTAGTGAGGGGCCATCCTCTTCTCATCCACCCGAGGAACAACAAATCACTATGGATAAGCAGTTGTCCCATCTTGAGCACCTGATGGACAAGACCAATCGTTTCACCGACTACCAAGTCCAATACAATGCTGTGTTACAACAGTTTGTGAATCTCACTAGTCCACTGCCACGGTAATTTTCCAAACCACCAATAATTCCAGCACATCAGTCGACTGTAGATGATGACTCCAGTGAAGAAGATGAAGATGAGGAGGAGGAAGACTGCAGTAGTTCAGTAATTTGCTTGCTCAAAAGAGAGGTCAACGAAATCTTCAGTTCTTGAGGTGGCTAGGGGAGTTTCTTGAACCTTTCCTTACTATTTTGTGTTCTATTGAGGACAATGCATCATTGAAGTTTGGGGGAGGGTTCAATGTTTATTTTGTGTAGTGTTTGTTTGCATCTCTAGGTTGCATATTAGCATAATAGTGTGTAAAATAAATTGTAGGTCTTGAATAAAACTCATATTCCTTGATGAGCTTTGGTTTTGATTTAATTTTGTACGAATAATCTATGATAGTATTAACACTCATTTCTGAACATGACTTTTGGAAAATTAGGAAGTACCTTTAAGTTATTGTGCTTAATTTGCTCTACCATGTTTATTGAACATCTTTACTGACATCTGAATGTGAAATAATAATCATGAGTTCCACTTGATGTTTAAATTGAGATTATGCAAAATAAGGACGTTTAGATCTCATTTTTAAACTAGACTTTAGAACTTGCTTGATCACTTTTGGAGGCGAAATCCTAGGATTCACACCATAAGAAAGATGATTTAGGCCATTTTTGGATCGATTGAGCCATAAAGCCTACCTAGTTAGTTTATTACCCCTAGTCACCCTTATTTGAGCCTTTTATCTTATTCATTGTCACCAAAAATTAATTAGCCAAAGCCTTTAATTGAAGTTTCCCTTCTTTTTACCTTAGCACTCTTAACTCTTTGAAAAATGCAAGTTGTGTAGGGTTAGGATATTTTTGCATGGGAAAATATGTGAATAATGGCTATAGAATGAAAATGGATGAGAAAACAATGAGAAATGGATTAATATGTGTGTCGCATGTTAAAAAAAAAAAAGAAGTGAAAAGAAAAGAATGTTTCTTAATCCATGTATGAGAGTGACATAAGATTGGGGGTGTGATGAAAAAAAAAAAGGGGGGGGGGTGAAAAATCCAAGTGTTGATATCATTCTACCATGCTGGGTGTGGCTTATTTTGTAAAAATGGGTTGTATGCAAGAATTTCAATATTAAAGATCTTTGGAGTGCTTTGAACTAAATGTTTATCTATTTGACATACCTTTACACCATGGCCTTACATTACAAGCGTAACAAAGTCCTATTGATCTTAACTGGTGTGAGACCTACATTAGTGGAGAGAAGTGTGAAAAGTAAGCTTATGAAGTTTGTGTTTTGTTTGTGAGATCATATTTTTATCTTGATTGCATTAATCTATATGATTTATGAGTGGTCATATGAATGATTTTTATGTTTGGTTGTCAATAAAAATAAAAATAAAAAGACGTGGTTGTGTAGATTGAAATTCTAGACAAATAAGTTTAAACTTTCGAAATCTTTCTTTAGTTATGTTGTGAGAATTGTGAGTTGTTTTTGAGATTATCAAATCTTTGCAAATCAGACTTTTGCTCATCTTGGAATATGTAAAGAGTTTTGCATCTAACTTTCATTTTTCTCTTTGCTCGGGACGATCAAAGTCTAAGTTTGGGAAAATTTGATAAGTTGAGTTTTAGATTAGTATTTTACATGTTAATTTCATAGGTTTTTAGGTGCGTTTAGTTAGTTTTTAGATATATTTGCATTAATTAGTTCATTTAGTGTTTTAGGTTCATTTTAGGAGTTTTATAAGTTAGTTTTAGTGATTTTCATGAATAAATACATTAGGCTAGTTTAGGAAAATAAGAATAATTTTTAGGGATTTTTTCTAAAGTCAATTGCATCCTTTTTATATTAATTTTGTCAACATTTTACAAACTTTACATAGTGCATATAGAATTACAAATGTTAATGAACACTTGCATATAATATAAATTATTTACTTGTGTTTTGTGTTTTGTTTTGTAGGTAAATAAAAAGCTTTGAATGTTGATCAAACAGTGATGAGACCATGTTGCAAAAGAAGAGCCACAGAAGAGCCAGAAAAATGGCTAAGTAAAATAGCAGAAGCAGTGTTGTCTGGGAGTTGCGGCGCCCATCGTGACGCTCCGATAGAGGGGCATTAGTGCCGGCGCCCACCGCGGAGCTACTTGGGCAACTTGTGCCCTTTGTGCGTTGGGGCTATTTTTGTCATTTTGCATTTGGATTTATAAATTCGCTTTTTAGGGTTTTAGAAGAGGACGATCTGAGTTTTAGAGAAGAATACAGTAGATGATAGAGTAGAGAGGAACAATAGCCATATAGAGTAGAGTTTAGTAGCCATAAAAGGGAGTAGAGAGAAACAGTAGCAAGGAAGAAATTGAAGAAGAAGACAAGTTGCCGAACTTTTCAAAGGGAGAAGAAGAAGGAGAAACACTCAAAAAGGGCTTTTAAATTCATTTCTTGTTCCATACTTATTGTATTCATGTATCTTCTCTTTAATTTATCTCTTGTATTTGAACTAAACATTTCTATTAGAGGGTTTGATGAATCTACGTTGAGACATATGGGTTGATAATCATTATTTTTGTGTTGTTGAGCAATTTGACTTGTTTATTTTCAATTCTCCATACTTAATACTTGCAACTTGTTGGCCACTTGTTGGATGAATTTAGATTCAAATTCTTACACTCGAGAGAGGTGCTTTCGAGTTTGAACAAGTGAATTGAAACCTAGGGAGTTCGTATCGAGTCGAGAGACCTACAACCCCTTTAAAATCATTTAAATTTAATCTTAGGTCTTAATGCATGTTTTAATTGTTAATTTACATTCGAGAGAGGGGATTAGCAATTGAAGAATATGTGTTTGAATTTACATTCGAGAGAAGGGTTTAAAAAATTTTGGATTCATGATTCATAAACTTAAGAATTGAATCGACAACACTATCTTTTGATACCCATATAGATCAACATAGTGAAATCAACTCTCTAATAATCTTTAACCATCTATTTTCACTAAATCTCTGATTAATTGTTAGTTTAATTTCTAATTTCAGCTATTTCAATTTATAGCACACTTTATTATCACGTTTTGTTAGCCTAGATAAAATCAATACTTTAGTAGTTTTGGGCATTTTTAATAGTTAATTTCACTATCGGATACGATACCCAACTCACCTTGGGTTTACTATAACTTGACTGTCGTGCACTTGCGATTTAAAATTTACGCTATCAAGTTTTTGGCACCGTTGCTGGGGAAGGTGTCAATTTTACTTTTATTAATACCAATTCGAAGTGATTTTGGTTTTAATTTAGGTATTTTTGTTTGTTTGTTATATGTTAAAAAAAAACATTTGTTTGTCTCTTTTTCTGATTTCTTATTTATTTAATTTTAGTGTTATTTGATTTTTCTTTTTATTGTGTCTTTTTGTAGAAATGGCTTACAATTATAGCCACTCCACTTTCCAAGATAATTTTGGGCGAGTGGATCCTGTTACAATGTTGTCGGCATCACTTTCCTACCTTCAACATCAACTAGAACACCTACAACATCAAGTGGAAAAAATTAATGCGCCAAGATCTCAACATACTATGGACGGTATGGGAGCTGCAACCATGAGAGATTTTGGAATGGATTCAAGTATGAAACAAGTTCAATATGGTCAACATTGGGAATATAATTGTATGGGTGACCCTTACCCCCATCAATACCATTCGGGTATATATGACCATGAGAACTGCTCCTACAATAACTCATGGAATGAATTGCAACCTCTACCGAGCATCTACAACCACGTGGAGAAGAAATCACCTTTGGAGGAGGCATTGAGTTCTTTTATGAGTTGGAGAGTTCAAGAAGAGCCATTTACTTCAAATAGTGAAGAAGAAGATGATAAAAGGGAAATTTTTTTATGCCAAGACATGACACCACCACCACCACCACCAAGGCAACTGACTATTGCAGAAGAGATACAACGTTATGAAGCCTTGAGAAGAGGAGAAACGAGTACATATCACCAACCAAATGTGATTGAACATGATAATCAAGCGGTGTTTTTGGATGTACTCGAGTGTGATAATCAAGAGGTGCCTATGGATATACAATCAGGTAATCTTAAGATGCCATATGTTGAAGAGGTGCCTACCAAGGTGGATGAGTGCTTGAATGTCAAGGAATATAATTTTGATTTTGAGGATCCGTTTGCTCAGGGGCTACAAGTTCAAGTTGTAGAGGTTAATGGTAAAAGCCATTTAGAGGTGCTTAAAGGTCAATGTCTAAACATTTGGAAAGCACCAACTAAATATTTCGATGACATTCCTCCCATGTTGAGAGTGATGCTTCATCGGACTTTGTGTTTCCATCGGTGGATCAGTCATATCGATTTTTGTGGGAGGAGTGCACAAGTCCGATGATTCCGTCATCAAATCTGAAAAATGAGGAAGACGGGAGGATGCTCGAAATAATAAGAAAACATACACGATTCAAATAAAAAGAGAAAGTCTAGCTAATGACGGAAAAAAAGTGCTTGTTGGGAGGCAACCCAACTAATTTTTAGTTTTCATGTTTTGTTTTATTTTTAGACATTATAGTATAGTACTTGCATCTTGTATTATTCATTAAATAACAAGCTTCTTTTTCTTTTTTAGGTCAAATCAAAAAGATCAGTGGCCAAAAAAAAAAAAAAGAAAAGAAAATAATAGGGCAGTTGTTTTGGGTGCCGCAGCGCCGTTACGCTGTGATTAAAAAAAAAAAATTCTTCCTTTTCAATCCTTCATTTCACTCCTGCAACTCCTTCAAAACCTTTTTCCCTTCTTCCCCAAATCTTCGGAAAAAAAAATCGCACCATTCTCTACCCATTTCTTTTCATATTTTCCATTCATTCTTAGGTTTTAATCATATTCCCCATCTTGGACGGATTTGTGGGTTGAAATATCATTCACATTCATCTTTGAAGCAACCTAGGGCATCCGAAAATTGGGGACACTAGTATCCACCACGTTTTATTGCTAGTATTGTTGAGATTTCATCCAAGTTTGAGCTTCGTGGTTATATGCTCTTGGATTTGAGATGGGTTTGATTGGCATGACCTTGTGTTTGTTGGAATTTATGTGAGTATTGTGGAATTTTGGTTTTTTTGGTGGCGATTTTACCCAAATTTGGTGAATGTGTTGGAGTACCCTCTAAGTGTTTGATCTATTGCCTTAGAGTCCATCTTGACTTAGTGGAGCTGAGTTTTTGTGGAAGACTTTGAGATATCAATTTCGGTGAAATGGCACCCAAAAGGGAGAAACCTTCTTCTTCCTCCCAATCTTATGATCATACAAAGTTTATAAGTCATGAGACTTCCAAACAATTTTATGGCTATGTGCTGAGGAGAAGCTTAATCAAAGAGCGAGGCATATGTGTCCCCCCCTGCAATACCCAGAAATTGCAAACATGATTGTTGCAAGAGGATGACAGGATTTTGTACGACAACCTCAACCTGCAGTTAATCCGGTCGTGCGTGAATTCTACGCCAATGCCCATGAAAGAAGCTTTGACTACAAAGTATTTGTGCGGGGCAAGATGGTGCCATTTGATAGAACCACCATCAATGAATTGTACGGGCTACAAAACATTGATGGCGATGAGTACTCGAAGTATGTTGCCACAGGAATTGACGCTGAAGAAATTATCAAAACTCTTTTCCCAACGGGGAGTTGGAAAATTTACAAAGGGGAGCCACGAACAATGCTAAAGAAGGGATTGAACTACTTAAGCAAGGTGTGGTTGAACTTTTTGAATGCTAAGTTGATTCCAGGAGATCATAAGAACGACATTTCCAAAGATCGAGCAACACTGTTCTATGCCATTATGACTGGAAAGTCCATTGATGTGGGAAAAGTAATTCAAAGTTCCATCATCTACAACATTAAGCCCCCCACCACGGGTGCACTTACTCATCCTTCACTTATATGTGCCTTAAGTGATAACGCGGGAGTTAGATGGAATAAGGATGAAGAGTTACTACAGCCCAAGAGCCCGATTGACAGTGGCACTTTGGTTCGTCTTAAGTAAGATGATGACGCAGAGATCCCTCCTGGATGGGGACCTAGTGCTAATGCCTCTTCATCAAGGCATCTCTTTGAAGAATCACCTCAGGCACAATCTTTGTCAATGGTTGATAGAATCAACCATCTTGAGCAAGAGGTCACTCAAAAGCACTACATTATTCAATTGAATTCAACCAATTAATAGTGCAGATGTTCATTGCATCCGGCCTCAATGCCAGCCCCACTGCGGTTCAATTCCCACAACCACCACAATTCCATGAGTCTCCGAAACAAGAGGAAGACAAGGACGAAGATGATGACAACTGAGGATGTTTTGGGGAGTTTCTTAACCTTTGCCTTACTATTTTATGTCCTTTGCATCTGCATTTATTTTATCATTGAGGACAATGCTAAATTTCAGTTTGGGAGAGGGTTCAATGTTTATATTGCTTAGTTTAATTTGCATAATTTAGTTTGCATAGTTTAATTTGCATGTGTTTAGTTTGCATGTTTTAGTTTGCATACTAGTGTAAATTTTGAAAATTTTAGTCTTTGTCTTGTGTTTAAAATAAATGCTAGGTCATGAATAATTCTATGTCCTTTTATGAATTTTGATGTGATTTAACTTTGAATGGATGATCTAAGATTGGATTAGCACTCATTTCTGAACATGACCTTTGGAAAATTAGAAAGTACTCTTAAGTCTGTGTGCTTGATTTGCTTTTCCATGTTTATTGGACATTTTTGTTGACTTTTGAGTATGAATCATATCATGAATGCCACTTACTTTTTAAATTGGGATTTTTGCAAGTTAAGCATCTTTAGGTCTCACTTTTCAAATGGAACTCTAGAACTTGCTTGATCTTTTCTTGAGGCAAAATCCTAGGGATCACACCATGATATAGATGATTCAGGCCATTTTTGGATAAATTGAGCGAAAAAGCCTACCCAATTGTTGTATTACCCCTAGTCACCCTATTTGAGCCTTATATTCTATTTATTGTCACCTAAAATGATTAGACAAGGCCTTTTATTGATTTTCCCCTGTTTTCACCCTTGCACCTTTAAATTGTTTTGAAAATGTTGTAATGGGTTGAGTTATTTTTCATGGGAAATTATTTGTACAAGTGCTATGGAATGGAATGAAAATGATATGTGAAGGTGATGAGCAAAGGTTCAAAATGGTTCAAAATATGTGAAAAAAGAAGAAAAAGAAAGATGAAGAATGAAAAAAGATTGAAAAATGGAAAGAAAATATTTTTCTTCAACAATATAAATAAATTTGGGAGAATTTTGGGAGGCAATGTGAATGAAAATGTTGAAAAAAAAAAATCCTGTTTTGGATAATGTGTTGGGTTTGGCTTATTTCATAAAGCATAAATGTGTAAAAGTGTTATGTATCAAAGAGGTTTTGGGTGTATTGAGCTTCATTTTATCCTTGTTGTTATACCCTTACCCTTTGCCTTACTTTACAAGCTTAATAAAGTCCTATTGATCTTAATTGGTGTGAGACCTACATTAGTGGTGAGAAATGTGAAAAGCAAGTGTGACGCCCTGAAAATTATTTCATCTAGCCCATAACCCAATTGCATTTTGTTCAAATTCTATGTGTTGCCTTGATATGTTTGGTGTTTGTTTGATGGTTGTTTAATGTTTGTATATTTGATGCTTGATAATGTATATAAATATGTGCATTATAAATTGTATATGGGTCATGTTAAATTAAAGTATAATGTATATGTTATTATTTATGCATGGGCCCATTAAACCATGAATTGATATGTGTTAGGATTGATTGAATAAAAGGATAAATGAGAATAAAAAATTTGGTGTATTAGATGGATTGGACATTTAAAATACATGCAAGCATAAGATTGGTTAAAGTACATGTGGTTGGTATGGGTAGTATGAGACTAACACATGTCAAATTGGTGCATGAGAATGGACAAGTGTCCCATGCCCCATTTCTCTTCTCCAACACATGTCAAGTTGGTGCATGAGACCAACACATGTCAAGTTGATGCATGATAATGGACAAGTGTCCCATGCCCCATTTCTCTTCTCCAATACATGTCAAGTTGGTGCATGAGAGTGCACAAGTGTCCCATGCCCCATTTCTCTTCTCCAACACATGTCAAGTTGGTGCATGAAAGTGGACAAGTGTCCCATGTCCACTTCTCTTCTCCAAGGAAGTCCTAGAGAGTGAGGTGAGTGGAGGGCAAGGAAAAAGGAAGAGAAAGGAAAGAAGAAGAGAAAGAAAGAGGAAGTTGCTTTGAGGGAAGTCTCAGCAACGTTTTCATCAAAAAGTTAGATCTTTGCTATATATGGTCGGATTGAGCTCAAACGTTTTCAGCAAGTTCATATCTTATGGTTATTCATTCTGGTCGGTGGAGATCGTGATTGGAGGTTTCTTCGGAGAGATATAACCTCCCAAACAAAGCTGGTCGGAAAGTCTAGATGTCTCGCGCAATTTCGATTAAACTAATAGATCTCCTAAATCTACCGTTGGATGGATATGATATTTGAAAAGGTGGTTCAAAACTGATCTTTCTGCAGTATGAATGGTTGAGATGTTGGTGGTTCAAGTAGTTTGTGTGATATAGTCATCTGAGTTCGAGTATTTGCAGCGGGAAAGGAGAAATTGTCTGATTAGAGACTTGTTCATCAAAGAGGCTTATCTTTTCGGTCCACCGTTGGAGTGAGCTGATATTTGTACAGAAGGTTTGTCTCTTAACATAATTCAATCTGTTCGGTTGATTTTGTGATTAAATATATATGTTGGCAGCTTAATACATCTGAACAGAATATTAAATGGAAAATTTGTAGGGTTGTTTGTATTAGACCTAAATTGAGAATATGAACTTAGACCTTTCCAAATAGTTTGCATGTCAACTATGTTGACCTAGTTGCCATTGTTGATGAACCCATGATGCAAAATCAGTGATATACATGGCTGAACATGGTGACCTAGTGTAAATACGCAATATGGCCTAAGTATGAAAAATTTCATATTTTAGGGCTTTTGATGCTTTTAGCCTAGAATCATTGAATTGATGCAATTTATGTCTAATTAAGCATGATTAGGGTTGATTACGCTACTGAATTGGTGGTTGTGACCATATCATAGGTTAGGCCTACTTGTGATCAAGTGACCCAATTTGGGGATGTTTATACCTAAGGAATTGAAATTTTGTATTTTTGATTGATTGAATGGTTTATGAATGAGAACTACGCATTAGAGGCCCAAGTCATGTGATTTGAGTTGAATGATGGGATTAGATGGGATTTAGGCCTATTGTCTATATGTGGGCTGATTTAGGGTTGATGTGTAATGTTTATGTGATTGAGCATAAAAATTGATGTATGGTTGGATATTGATGAATGTTTCAGGACCTTGATTGGGTTGATTCGATTTGATGTCCGTGTGTGGTTAGATACTCTCGCGAGGCTTGGTTGTGAGTAGACTTCATTTATGATTATATCTTTTATGTCATCATATCACTTATATATATTGTATGTTGAAAGCATGAATGTGTCCTAATGTTTTGAATGATGCATTGATTTGAGAAAACCTTATGACTTTGGCTGGGCCCATCTATCTGGCTAATAGGGGGACTTAACCTTGTCATAGGAGGGTTTTAAAAAGGAAATATTTGGGGATGAGAACGGTACGGTGAAATAGACGTGCACTAGTAACCCCAAATCAACATGATTGGGGATGAGAATGGTACAGCGAAATAGACTTGCACTAGTAACCCCAATGCATGTGGAATGTCGATCCAAATTGATTAGCTTTTACTTCCATCGAACTTATTGTAAATGCTTGGTATCTATATGTTATGAGTTTTTAATCATGCTACACATTGACATGCATACATGATATTTATTGATGAGTATTGATAGCATATTTGAATTCTATTCACTGGGCACTGTTGGCTCACCCTCATTTTCCTCTTTCAGGTCCTTCTGTCCCGAATAAGGGCAAAGGAGTAGCCATATCTTGAGGGCTTTGCCGACAAGAGAATCTAAGGCCTCAATGTGAGTTGAGAGGCATTTTGATTGAACTGTGTTTTAAATTATGATGCATTATATTTTGGACTATGTAATTATAACACTTACCACATTGTAGTATGGGTGAGTTGGGACTTGTTAGATAGACCATGTAGGCATATGACGGTTTTTTGTACCGATAGTTTTGGACTTTATGTGTATGTCCATCTTGGTGGACTGTAGTGATTATAGTGTTAATTATGGTTCATTTTTATGGAGTATCTCTTTTCTTGGATGATTAATACGGTTGGTAGTTTTGTTTAGTACATTTTTATATTATGTCGTTGTTTGGGATAAGGCTCGTAGGGTCTCACCCACCTCACGGGGGTTGAGGAGTGGTTGGTGGTCCAGGGTGCGGGGTCGCCACAACAAGTATATGAAGTTCATGTTTTGTTTTGTTGAGATCATATTTCTATCTAGCTTGCATTTGTCTATATGATTTACGAGTGGTCATGTAAATGATTTCTTTGCTTATTTGTCAATGAGGATAGAAAAGAGGGCATGGTTTTGTAGGTTGAAATTTTAGACCACAACTTTAAACTTTCAAAGTTTTCCTTGAGTTTTGTTGTATGAGATGTATGCTATCTTTGAGATCTTCAGAATCCATTTTTTGCAAATCAAAACCTTGTTCATCCAAGAATATGTGAAGAGTTTTGTCATTCAACTTTCATTTTTCTCTTTGCTCGGGACGATCAAAGTTTAAGTTGGGGGGAATTTGATAAGTTGAGTTTTAGTTGTTAGTTTACTTGTTAATTTCATAGGTTTTTAGGTGCATTTGGCTAGTTTTTAGATATATTTGCATTAATTACTCATATTTAGTGTTTTAGGTCCATTTAGATGTTTTTATGAATTTTAGAAGTTAGTTATAGATATTTTCATGAATTGCATGCATTAGGCTAGCTTAGGAAAATAATCATGATTTTTAGTTATATTTTCTAAAGTCAATTGCATTATTTTCATATTAATATTCTCATATTTTACATGTTAATACATACATACTTTCATATAGTTTTATATTAATTAATTAATATGGTTTACTTATATTTGTTTTTGCTTTGTTTGTAGGTTAATGAGGAGCAATTAAAGCCAAAATGAAGTCAAGAACATGTCCAAGAAGTGGACCAAAAGCCAAGAGAAGAATGCACAAAATGTGCATTTTTCACATTCTGGGCACCACGACGCTAGGGAGTGGCGCCGCGGCGCAGTTGCACATGAAGAAAAGACTAGAGAGAGAGGTTCTAGGTGTCGTGGCGCCATTACTGTTCATTAGGCATTTTTTTGTGTGTTTTATGCGGATTTTTGTTGCCCATTTTGGTCTTTTTGACTCCTTGTATATAAGAATTTTTTAAGGTTTTAATGAAAATGGGGAGACTTTATCTAACATTTTTTATCTTGCAAACTGGAATTAGAATATAATATATTAGGCTAGGGTTTTGAAAGAGAGGCAAGTGAAGGATTGAAGAAGAAGAAGAGTTGCAGGTTTGAGACAAGAAGAAGAAGGAGAGTCCACCATTGACAAAGGGGGTTTCTTCATTTATCTTCTAATCTTAGT
>JAYMFD010000438.1:0-32279 GCA_035771175.1 Paratinospora sagittata | reverse complement strand
TAGGAGAAAGATGAAGGAAGCAAATAAGTGGGAAGCCAGTAATTTCTAAAATTGGTGTTTTTTTTTTTTTTTGTAGCATAAAATAGGTGTTCTTGAAATAAAGATAGTTTCTAAAATCTTAAATTGTTTAAAATGGTAGTTTGTAACTACATTTACTCATTGAGTTTCTTGAATGGAAATAGCTCCATTTTAAGAGCTAAGAAATTTATTCTTTAATTTCAATCTTCTTTTTGCCCTTTTTCTCTTTCTGCTATATTTGTTACTTCTTTTTGCCTTTCCCCTTTTTCTCTTTCTGCTATATTTTTTACTTTTGTTTTCCATTGTTCTTTCTGCCTCACTTGTCTAATGTAGAAATAATCAAATCACAGACAAGTTTGGTATATTTTGTTAATTTCTTTGATATTTTGTGCTGCACAATTTTATATTTTATGGGTTAGTTTTAATTTGGTGTGTTATTGTCATAGCATTGCTTAATATATTATTAAAGTAATTTTTTAATTCCTCTTTAATCGTTGCTAATAATTATTTTTTTTCTAATTATGGGTTTTCTTTTTTTTTTTTGCTTTAAAGTTCTTTTTTAATTAATGGGTTGATTTGAATTTTGTTGCTTTATTTTTATTAATTAATGGATTGATTGTTGTCCACGTGCAACGCAAGTGCCGCTCACTAGTTAATAGTAATTGAAAATAAAATGTGGTTTATTTTTCATGCTATAGTGGAGCGTAGATTACCTTCTGGTAGTATACGTGACCCACTTATACTTCGCCACTTGTCCATACTAAACTTGTGCGCCATTTTTTCTTTGGGAAAGTAAAATATAGATATTTAGATTTCTTCTGTCAGCCTTAAAGGTTTAAGTAACTTGTACTGGTAAATAAATTAGCATACGGTATTGTCTGTGTAAGAGAAGCTCACTAACTGCTAGTGTAACTGTATACTTTACTGTAACTACTATGTATCTAGAAGAGTGAAGTTAGTTAGGAAGTTAGATAGTTGTTATGTCTGTTGGAAAGTTGTTAGAAATGAACCAATGTAAGCTTGACATGTGTATCACATACAAGAATAAATACAGAGCATCTCCTCAGAAAGTTTTCTTGCGGAGAATACTTCCGAAACTTTCATGATATCACAGCTATATAAGGCAAACGCCAATGTCATCATCCTCTCTGACCTCTCCAGGAGTTTAAAGTTCTGCACAGCTGCTCCATGGCAAGACAACTTTTGAAAGCAACCTTGGATAGCCGATGTTTATTAAATTGGACTGTGAGAACTATTTGCTATGGAAGCTGTCACACCCCGCCGAGGTCCGTCAAGATTGACAAAACTCCCATAGAAAGAATGCAAGCAGTCATAACATAATACAAAATACGCAGGAACATAATGTAATGAATATTCTTTTCATTTAATAAAATAGAAGTTGAGCACAAAGTGGACATTATGAAGACTGCCGCTTACAGAAACACACTCTCAAATCACCATAACTAATACAACAATTAGTTAAGGTACACACAAAACTAGGGCCCATGCAACCATCATCCAGACCACCTCAAGCTCTTGAAAAATTGTTAACAACGGGATGAGCCATCACTCAGTGGAGCAAATAGATATTCCGAGGATTATGTCAATTTATAACGAGTTCATCATAATCATAATCATAAGATAAACAATACAATCATCATTAATCATATAAATGCATGAAATAGGTAGACACACGCAACACACCGTCTCATTAAAATGCATGGCTAAGTACAGTCCTGGGTTCTCGTATAATGTCCCTCTCCAGGATCTGTCTCAGGTTCTCATTATACGTACCTCGCTAAGGGATATATGTAACCCAGTCCATACAACTCCTTTCTGGCTGGATCATCAGAGTTCTAGCAGAGATGTATCTCATAGGGTCAAGTCATAACAGGGCATCTATGCCGATAATCAATTCCAAGGGCCAGAATACTCATGTACCTAAGTGGTCTTGTTGTTTACCAGTATGCTATACATGTGCATGTAGACATGTACGTATATCAGGGTAGTCTCTATCCTTGACCATTGTATTCTTTCATCACGCCTACTGCACATGTACGACAGTTCTTGAGTCTCAAAGGACGGGCATGTGGACTTTATATCCTTTAGGCTAGCTTTTGATAGAATTAATCCAAACTAGTCCCCAGGCTGAGAGGTGGGTCACAATGGACACGTTTAAACACCAAGTCTTCTAGAGCAGTACCACTGCCTCCCATTGACAATTCAATGGTACTAGGGACAAGACTAAGTCTGGTTAATAGAATCAATTGTCAATCCAACAGTATGACGATACACCGTCCAAATGTCAAGGTACAATATGGCATAATCTCAACATTGATAATATAATTGAAATAATGTATGTATATCAAATAACATGATATATGTATGAATTGAGATTATGCATGCATATCAAATAAGATGATACATGTATGAAAACTTTATGAAAAGCAATAATACACGCAAACCTAACTTTCGCGTCCCACCTTCAATTTTGCAAAATCGGCGTTCCAACGGAGCTTCTACTATGCACCAAATAGGAGAGTCTCAAGACAAGAGAGAGAAATTCTAGAGGGAGAAAGAGAAAATACTTCAAGAGCGGGGAGAGATGAAAAGAGAGTACTCTGAAAAATGTTTTCTGATGTGGAAGATCAGTAAAAACTGCAACCACAGAGCATACTAAGATTTTCAAGAGAGAGTCTCCAAGAGAGGGGAGGAGAAATGAAGAATGGGATGGAAGAAATGAGGGAGAGGCACCCCCTTTTATACTAGTTCCATCCAATCCACACCACTCAATTAAAAATTCACCAAAAAATCTTGGCCATACACATGTAATGCAAGTTGCCAACTTGCAACACTAAGAATTTACCTAGAAGCTTTCAAATAATGGGCTTGGACTTAGTTTTGGGTCATGCCATGAATTTGTTTTTGGACTTGATTGTGAATTTTATTATTTACAAGTCCAACAATATTGTACATGGGTTCCAAACTAATATCCTCATCTTGTGACATATATATCATGGACATGGGCTCAAAACTAATATTCCCATCATGTGACATATTTATCATATTATTAGCATATATATAGAATTTTATTTATCCATATGTTGTATTTTGAATTTATATATATAGCTATATATATTTTAGTCTAATTCTGCCGGTATTATACTTTACCCCCCTTAAAAGAATTTCGCCCTCGAAATTCAATTTATGTTATCCTAATAGTATCCATCGTATGGTACTTTAGCTTTTTTTTTTATATACCTTGTAACAGTGTCCGTATGTACATTGTAATAGCGTTTACTATTTTGTCGGTAGCACTGTGCTGCCATTGTTTAGAATCACTGTATGGTTTCACTGTTCGCCCATGGTTTTAAAATAGTAAGCCATTGTATGGTAATTGTTTACCTTTTTCCTGTTTACTTTTTACAGTTTGTTTTTCGTTTATCAGGCTTGTCATCCTTTTACTGTTTCTGTGGGTCGTAGTGGGTACCTATGTCGTGTCATTTGTCGACTTATTTTCTCTGTTTGTGGGTCTACCGGTTGGGAAACTGATACCTTAGGTTGCCATTTCTCTTTGTCGTTATGTGTATTCGTTTTAGAATTTAAGGCCGATGCACCTTGTTTTTCTGGCATGAATCAAGGTGATTTTCCAGCAAACCTTTCCTCCGACATCCTTCTCTCCAGTCACCATTCCCCTATTCTCTGTCCAGAAATTCTTCCCAAGTCCAATTTTGTCAAACCGTTGATCGAAGTTTCTTTTCTATTTATTTCCTTCTTGGTGGTCGAGGAGGGAAGAAGAGTTATGTTATCTTGCCGAGAGATGTCACGGCTTAACATGAGCTTTGGTGATGCCGAGAAGCAGTTTGTCGAGGCTACAATGAGGGCTCATCAGGAGAAGGTGTGTAATCCCCTGGAAATTCAAAAAAAAAAAAAATAAATAACACATAAAATAATTCACATACTCGCCTTCTTCGCCGCCTCCGACGGCATCGCCCTCGAAAACTCGGAGCTGCAATCTGTTTTCGCGTGCACATCCTGGGCTCTCCTTCCTTATCAAGGAAACTAATCGCCATGACTCCTTACGCTCTCGCCTACAATCTCGCCTACAATCTCGCCTGCAATCTCGCCTGCAATCTCGCTCTGCAACTTCGCTACCGCCATGACTCTCAACCGAATCGCTGAAACCAATCGTCTCGAAACCAATCGCACAAAAACCCAACTCTCTCTCTCGAAACCAATCACACAAAAACCCAACTTTCTCTCTTTCAAAACCCAATCGCGCCTCTCTCTTTCAAAACCCAAAACCCTCAAGCTCGAAAATCTCTCTCAAAATCGCCAAACTCTTCTCTCTCCGCTGCAACTCGTCGTGGCTGTCTACTCTCTGCTCTGCTCTCTCGCTCTCGCCAAGTCTCTCTCTCTCTCTCTCTCTCTCTCTCTCTCTCTCTCTCTCAACTCTGTGCTAAAAAAAAACCAATCGTCTTTCTCTCTCTGAAACGCAATTGCACAAAAAAAACCCCTCTGAAACACAGGGCGTGTCGTGTCTACTGCTCCACAAGGCTTCTCGAAGAAAAACCTCTTAAACATCATCTTCCTCTTCTTCAACACCACAAACCCTAGCGACAAGATCTACTTGTGTAAGCTACAGAGGATCGATTAAAGCTTCTAACCAGAGCTCGACCGTGGTCATTGCCTTCTTCTTTCTGGCAACAAACCTGGTTCATCTTTCTTCTCCTCTTAATGGCCATCGCCTTTTTCCTTCTCGTTATTTCCCTCTTCCTGAGCCTTGATCTCGACCAGAGCTCTCTGTTCCCCGCGACACATCGCCACCACCACCTCTCTGCCACTTAACATCACCACCATCAACGCGATCTCTTCCAGCCTACCTTCTTCTTTATTTCCCCTATTCCCTTTTTATTTTTAAACGTCCCACATCAGCACACCTATTATATGTTATGTTGCATATCACACCTTCTCAAAACGCTCCACACATCACCACACCTTACAAATATACCACATATTGTATTATACCATGTTATACCATACACATCAATATATCATATCACAAGGCATCATAATATGTTATTTTATATATATATATATACTTGTTTAAACATCCCACCACTATATATATGTATATATCTCTACACTCATAATCGTTCTTATGAGTATTTATATTAACAAACGTAATATACGTGTACAGGTTGAGTACTAGGCGTAACGAGGAACTTAAGTGATTTGGAATTTAGCGATTCAGGTGGGGATGATTCTATGCCTTCATAATGTTTTATTTTGATATATAGATAGGAATGTTAAATTAATTAGGTCTATAGTATTATTAGATTGCTCTTGCATGTCTATTTTACATGATTTTATATATGTCATGTTGTGATTGTTAACTATGACGACATGTGTGTCAGCATGATTTTTGTTCTGATCAAATGATAATTGGATGCATGCAATTCATGTGGTAATTGAATTCAGTTGTATATTATAATGCCTGATGATCAAATACATGACTTGAGAATATTGGCATAGAAAATTTATGCGTTAATACTATTATATTTGGCATTGTGACATGATACTATGTGTAGTGGAATTTGAATATGGCTTGTGAATACAATTAATATCATACTTAGGTTGTATGTATGGTGTGACACCACTAAGGAACACAATTAAGATAAGAATCACACATATGGAGAAGTTATTCTAAGGAATATCGCCATTGATTATTATGGGGCAGTTATTCTATGGAATATCGCCAATGTTTATTATAGGGCAGTTATTCATGATGAATATCACCAACGAGTTTCAAATTTTTGGGTAGTGCCACCCTGTGTTTGATTTCCTAAAGGTACGTGATTCAGAACGTGATAAAATTCTTGACTCAAACAATCTAATGTTGCAACGATTAATGTGTGAAACTTGTTTGTAATGTTCTTGTGTATATATCATAATAAAATGTTGTGAATTGTTTAGATGACCCACTGGGCTTTCAAGCTTACCCTATTTTTCACATGCAGGTACTTAGAAAATAAAGTAGCAAGTTGTGACGTGGTTCAGTGATAGGGGTAGGATGGTAATCTGGATAAGATTTTAATTAGTGAATGAACTAATTACTTGTTTGACTTTGTGAACTTTTTATTTAATAAGGATTGTATTGACATTAGAAATTTTGATAAAACCTTATTATGATTATTGAAGGGATCATGATTTACTTTAAATATATGTTCTTTGGACTTGAATTCATTAATTCTATTTGATGAATATATTTAAAAGTTGTGTCCATAATAAATGGACAAGGGCAAGTACCCTCACAATTTAATATAAAAATTTGTATAGTGAAATTATGTGGTCCTTAGCATGAAGATGAAAGGGTATTCGTTTATCTTAACCAGTATGTTGGTAAGAAGAATATAAATTCATATTTTTACAAATTTTATTACCGATATAATGGTTATGGGTTAAGATAGACGGATATGATTAGCATCTTGATTTTCAGTGATTTTTTTTATAAAATTAAAATATTCATTATTTTACCTGAAATTTAAGTTTTGAAAATCGGGGTGTTACAAGGTGGCAGGTCCTTCTTCTTACATCGATCTTCCCGTTATACCGACTTTTCCCGGAGGTGTCTTACTAGAACCTCAAGATACCTCTATTGAGTTTTCTGAGGGGTACCCATCTCAACTCCCCTCTTTTGCGGACTTCAGCACAGAGGCCAGGGTGAAACGGGCTAAACTTAGTTGTCTTGAATTTTCTTTTGCTGGGTGTCGAGTAATATGTTCGCAGGATGTTGCTAAGAAGGCGCATAAGAACACATATGCTGCCAACCTCAAACAGTGTGCTACCAATGCAGTAAGGGTATGTATATGTATTTATTTATTTATTTAGTATTATTTTTATTTTATTTTATTTTTTTGTACTGCATCTCATTCCCTTGGTCCTTCTGCCTCGGTGTGTTGGTGCACAGATTGTCGTGGACGCCCTGGTCACTCTGAAACAAGTTGAGCAGGCAATAGCTTGCAATGAGGCAGATAGTTCTTAGAAAGACTTTGAGATTATCGGCCTAAGGAGCCAGTTGGCGGGTTATGAGAGAGAATTGACTGTCAAGGAGGCAGAGTGGTGTGCTCTTTGTGACCAGCAAAATAAAAGGATTGAATTTCTTGAAGCAGCTTTGACTGCAAAAGGTGTTGAGCTCGAGGCAGAGCGCTACGAGATAAGGAGGGTAGAGGACGAGATTTTATCCGAATTTAAAGGTTCTGTGGAGTTTGGATTACTGCAACAGCAGCGGTATACGCAAGGCGCCTACGATTTTGTGTATGATGTTAGTGAGTTCTACAGGGATCGCATTGACATCTCATTATTTCTTGTGGCAAAAGAGGCAAAGCGACTTATGGCTCTAGTGACTAGGAAAGGAAAGACTCGGGTTGTGGATGAGGCAGGACCGGCTGGAGATAGAGCCAATACCACAACTATTGAGAAATCCAAGGCTCATGTTGCTGAGTCTCCTTGAGCATCGGCTGCTCCTCAGAAAGCCGCAACACCAGGCCGGGAGAAAACTAAAATGTCAATAGTTATTAAAACCCAAAAGGGTTCTTCTGAAAAAGGTACTTCGAATATTGCTCCCAGGGCTTCATCGGTTTCTCCCCCACCTAGTTTTAGCAATCCCCATGAAACTCACAATCCTTGAAATCGAAGGCGTTTTGTGGAACTTTGGTTGAAAGTCTATGTTTTTGTGTGCCTTATGGTGTAAAACCTATTTCTGTAATTGAGTTTTTGGCATATTATTGATAAGTCAATGATAAACACATCACATTATTAATTACTGCTAAGAAACAAATCAGAGTATTTTTGTTTGATTCTTTCATCTAGTTCCTAGGTTGCTTCCTCTATTCCATGGTGATCCCAAAGTACTTTTAATAATGGAATACTACGACGCCTTAGTTCTTTAGTTTTCCTATCCAAAATTTGTACCTCCTTCTCTTGATATTTGTTCCCTTCTTCCATCTGGACTTTGACCAGAGGAACAACATGTGATGAGCCAGGATGGTACTTCCGAAACATGGATATATGGAAAGCATTATGAACTTTGGGCATGGATGGGGGAAGAGATAGTTGATATGCTACTTTGCCAATGCATTTGATTATCTCAAATGGGTCGATATATCGTGGAGAGAGCTTTCCTTTGATCCCGATACGTTTGACACCCCTTGTTGGTTGGACTTTCAGAAAAATATAGTCCCCTGTGTGAAACTCTAGGGGTTGTCTCCGTTTGTCGGTGTAGCTCTTTTGACGACTCTACACTATACGAAGCCTCTCCTTTACTTTCTTGATTTTCTCAGAAGTTTCTTGAACTAGCCCTAATTGTGGTCGATCAGCCATGTCTAACCAGCATACTGGAGATCTGCAAGGGCGACCATAGAGGGCTTCATATGGTGCCATGCCAATGCTGGATTGGTAGTTGTTGTTGTATGCAAATTCAACCAAGTGTAAGTGTTTTTCCCATCCATCATGAAAGTCCAAAATGCAACATCGCAGCATATCTTCTAAAATCTGGATCAACCGTTCTGACTGCCAGTCAAATTGAGGGTGAAAAGTTGTGTTTATGGTAATTTTGGTGCCCATTCTATTCTGGAAGCTTTGCCAAAAGTTTGATGAGAATCGAGGGTATCGATCACAGACGATCGTGAGGGGTATGCCATGAAGGCGTACTATCTCTTTTTCATACAATTCGGCTAATTGGGCAGGGTTAACCTTGAACTTATTGGTATGAAATGTGCAACCTTTGTAAGTCTGTCAACGATAACCCAAATTGCATCTTGCCCTTTGTTATTATGGGGTAAGGTTGTGACAAAGTCCATTGCTATATTCTCCCACTTCCATTCTCCTATAGGTAAAGACTGGAGAAGTCCGGAAGGAAGTCTGTGTTCTGCTTTCACTTGCTGGCAGGTAAGGCATCTGGCAACAAATTCTACAATGGCCTTCTTCATTCCAGAGAACCAAAATTGTCGCTTGACATCTTTGTACATTTTGTCTTTCCCAGGATGCATAGCAAATCTAGAGCAATGCATTTCGGTGAGCACTTCCTTTCAAACTTCAAAGTCGTTTGGTATGCACAAGCGTTTCTTGTAGAAAATGACTCCTTCGTCAAAGACAGACCAGTGTGGAATGTCTTTTCCATTCCGAATAAGTTCTCATTTATCCATCAATTCAGGATCGTTGGCTTGTGCTATTGAGATATTTCGAATTAGCTCAGAGTTCGCTATCAGTTGGACAAGTCGTGGTGACCTTTCCTCCTCAATGAGCTGTAAGTTATAGTCCTCAATCTCAGTAGCCAACTTCCCTATTTCAAAGTTGATGATACAGGCTGCGACATATGAATTTCTGCTAAGAGCATTAGCCACCACGTTGGCTTTACCCGGATGATATTGGCGCTGAAAGTTGTAGTCTTTCAGAAATTCCAACCATCTTCTTTGGCGGAGGTTTATGTCTCTTTGAGTGTAGATGTACTTCAAGTTTTTGTGATCAGAGACGACCTCAAACCTTTCACCATATAGGTAGTGATGCCATAACTTCAGTGTGAATACGACAGCTGCAAGTTCCAAGTTGCATTAACCACCACATTGGCTTTACCCTCATGAATCTTTAGTTGCCTGGAAGCATATGCAACAACTTGGCCATCTTGCATTAGTACTGCACCTAAGCCTTGAAGAGAGGCGTCAGTGTATATGAAAAATCCAGCTCCATTTCTTGGAATGATTAGTACTGGTGCTGTTGTGAGACGCTTTTTCAATTCCTGAAATGACGATTCACAGGCTACGTCCCAAATGAATCGTGTGTCCTTTCGAGTTAGTTTTGTCATTGGTTTGGCAATCTTGGAAAATATTTTGATGATACGTTTGTAGTAGCCAGCCACACCGAGAAAACGTCGAATTTGAGTAACTGTGGTAGGTTGCTTCGAGTTTATTACTACTTCAACTTTTGAAGGATCCGCTTCAATGTCATTGCCTGAAACCACATAGCCTAAGAATTGAACTTTTTTCACCCAAAATTCGCACTTACTCAACTTTGCATATAATTGATGGTTTCTTAAGGTCTGGAGGACAAACCTTAGATGTATCTTATGGTCTTCCTCTGATGGTGAATACACCAAGATATCATCTACAAAGACCACCACGAATAGGTCTAAATATGGTCTGAAGTTGCGGTTCATTAAATCCATGAACGCTGCAGGTGCATTTGGTAGACCGAACTGCATGACCAAGAACTCGTAATGACCATACCGATTTTTGAAAGCGGTTTTATTTATGTCTGACTCTGATCCGGAGTTGATGATAGTCGGATCGTAAATCAATCTTAGAGAAGTATTTAGCATCTCTAAGGTGGTCGAACAAGTCATCTATCCAGGGCAATGGGTATTTGTTCTTGATGGTTGTGTTATTCAACTTGCGATAGTCGATGCAAAGTCGTAACGTACCATCCTTTTTTCGAGCGAATAGAACTGGAGCGCCCCAAAGTGATGAACTTTTTCTAATGAAACCTGTACTCTCCAATTCCTTCAGTTGTTTTTTCAATTCAACCAACTCGACGTTGGACATTTTGTATGGTGGAATTGAAATGGGTTCGGTTCGCGGTAGCAGTTTAATCTCAAAGTGGGGGTAGGCCAGGAAGGTCATTTAGAAATACCATTGGGAATTTAGATATGACTTCGATGTCGTGTACATCGAGAGGGTATGGTGGTGGTGGCTCATTATCGTCACTAATGGATAGAGATCGAAGTTTTTCTTTTAGGAGTGAGACAGTTGAGCTGTGTATACGTTCCCGGTTGCCTTGGATAGTGACTTTTTTTTTCTGTAGGTAAGGTTATATGTACTTGTTTCTTTAGACAATCGATCTTAGCGTTTTGCGGCGTCATCCAGTCCATGCCGATAATGATGTCAAAGTCTTCTATGTCAATGACCAGGAGATTTGTATGGATTATTCGTCTTGACATTCTAAGTTCACATCTAGAACATTTGTTAATGTTAATACCAGGTCCTATTGGTGTTGAGACATAGACAATGAAGTTGGTTGGTTCAATTTCCAAGCCTAATTGTGAGACCAATGCAAAAGATATAAAGGAGTGTGTAGCACCCGAATCAAACAAGACATGCACCATTGTATTGAACAAAAGAAATGTACCTTCCACTACATTGTTGTCTGGAAGGGGTTGTTGCGCGACGGCATACGCTCTGTCCTATTGCCTTTGACCCTAGTTCTGTTGGTTCTGTCTCGGCTGGGCGTTAGCAGCAGGTGAGGCTTGTTGGACTGGAAGTATAGGAACTGGCTGTTGCGGTTGTGGAAGGTGGGGACAGAGTTTTTTTACATGGCCCTGTTAGCCGCAATTGTATCAAGTCAGCCTCTGATGTAGAGGCGTTTGTGGTCGATTATATTGGTCGTACTGATTGTAGTGTTGCTGGCCACCACCTCTGTCATTGCCATAGCAACGACCACCCCTGCCATTTTGGCCTCCTTTGTTATGATTTTGAAAACTCGATTGGACAGGGTTAGAAGTCTCAGCCGCAAGTGCAGTGGCCTCTTGCTTTTGAACTGGAGCTGGGAGGGCTGGGTTTTGATTGAAGTAGGGCTTCTTCTTGTTGCCCTGTTGAGTGCCCTATTGGGAAAACGTTGCAGGTCGTTTTCCTCTATTCTTTCTCTACTCCTGCTCAAAGTTCATGGCCTTGTCGACAAGCTCCCTGTAATTCTTGAGATCCAAGATCGACATGGCTCGTCGGATGTTTGGACGAAGGCCATTATAGAATTTTTCAGCCTTATCTTGCTCTGTAGAGATTGTGAAAAGAGAGAAGACTGATAATTCTGTAAATTTTGCAGCATATTCTCGGACCGTGATGCTACCTTGATAGAGCCTAGCAAACTCATGACGTTTTTGTCCCTTCATAATGTTAGAAAAATATTCGTTAATGAACAATGACTCGAATTCCATCCAAGTTATGGTTGTTGTATTGACCCTCGGGTCCTCCTTTACAGTTTTCCACCAGAGACTTGCTCACCCAATGAGCTAATATGAAGCTAGTGGAATTTTTCTATCATCGCCGACTCTCATAGCCTCTAGGGCCTTTTTTGACTCATCTTGCCATTTTTGCACCTCATCGGCGTCCGGAGTGCCCGCAAAAGTAATGGGTTGGAGCCTTTTATAGTTCGTGATCTGATTGGTTTGTTTTTCTGAAACAGACTTGATAATGTTTACAAGTGCTTAAATAACAAGCACCTGATTTGTCGTTTTTTCCTTGACGGCCATCTAAAGAGTAGCCTTCATCATTTCAATGAATCCAGCAAACATATGTTCCATGCCCAGAGGCATGAAAAAAGGTGTAGGTTGGGGTGGCACTACCTGTTCAGAAGTGGTGGCAGTGCCATGAGCGGCCTATTCTGTCCTCGAAGGAGGCGATTCCTGATTTTGTGTTTCAGGAGGTACTGCCTCTGCTGGACAATTAGTTTCGCGTGGCCTTCTTCTTTTTTTGGTTTGCATTTTTTCCTCCACTAGCAAGGAGAAAATAGAACTCATCTTTAGAATGTTTCCATGAAATAAAACCAAGAAATAATGTAGCAAGTGATATTCTTAGCAATTCATAGATTAAGAGTTCTGCAAGTGCTTAATCAATCTAGTTTTCTAGGTATAGTGTAAGGTTTTGATGAGGAGTCAAAGAATTCTTATGAACCTCGTATATCGGCCAAGGTACAAAACAAAATTGGCGTAGTTCATACAATATACTTATAAACTTTAAACCCTTTCAAATATTTTGTTTCGATCTCTTTGAATATACTTACTTATTTTGAAAACTCATACGAGTCATAGAATCTCTGAGACTATCCTCGGTAAATGCCTTAATCTAAACGTTTTATCGCATTCCTATACACGCAAACTCATTTTCTTGGCTTTTTCGATTATCCTCCAAGTCTTTGTGTCCCATACCACGAGAATTTGGCGATAAGGGATGTAACCAAGTCAAGTTGTATGAATGCAGTCTCTGCAAACATCACTTGAAAAGTGGTCCATTAATGGTATCCTCCAAGTTTACTCGTCCCATACTGCGTAAACTTAGTGATAATCTTAGTGATTCAATTTTCTCAGGTGATTTGCCACACAAGGTCATGGGTTTTCTTACTTCCAAAATTTTGTTTGGTATCCTCCAATTTTGTTGTGTCCCATACCACTTTCAAAGTTAGTGATACAAGAGAAAATTAAGGTTGCAAGTTTGCCCACCAAACATAGTCACAAACAAAGTTTTCATTTATAAAATTTGATTTTACATGCCAATATCTTAGTGCCTACTACTATTACTTCGTCTGGTTCTCCGACTTAAAATGTATTTCGATGTGTTCTTCATAACGTTTTTCTGAACATTCTTAGAGTGAAATTTTCCATTAAGGTTTATGCTTTTGTCCTTTGGACAACATTTTTTTTAACTAGAAAAACAAGAAGTTGACTAAGCACGATTCAAGTATCTGATGATTTCTTAAATTTTTGATTTTCCACCTTTTAATCTACCTTTAAGTTAATGTTTACATTTTTTTAAGGCTTATGTGACCCACTGGACGACTCTAAGGCACACTAGGTCTGGACAGGCCGTGAACCGTGCGTGCTCTGATACCATTTTAACTGTCACACCCCTCCAAGGTATGTCTAGACCGACGAAAGTCCCACAGATTGAATGCAAACAGTTACAACAGAATATAGAATGCGCAGGAACACGATATAACGAATATTTTTTTCATTTATTACATAGAAGTTGAGTACAAAGCAGGCATTATGAAGACTGTCGCTTACGGAAACACACTCTCAAATCATCCTAACTAATACAACAATTAGTTAAGGTACACACAAAACTAGGGCCCATGCAACCCTCATCTAGACCGCCTCAAGCTCTTGAAAAATTGTTAACAACGGGATGAGCCATCGCTTAGTGGGAAAAATAGATATTCCGTGGATTATGTCAATTTACAATGAGTTCATCATAATCATAATCATAAGATAAACAATACAATCATCATTAATCATATAAATGCATGAAATGGGTAGACACACACAACACATCGTCTCAAGAAAATTCATGGCCAAGTACTGTCATGGGTTCTCGTATAATGTCCCTCTCCAGGATCCGTCCTGAGTTCTAATTATACTTACCTCGCCAGGGGATATATGTAACCCAGTCCATACAACTCCTTTCTGGCTGGATCATAAGAGTTCTAGCAGAGATGTATCTCATAGGGTCAAGTCATAACAGGGCATCTATGCCGATAATCAATTCCAAGGGCCAGAATACTCATGTACCTAAGTGGTCGTGTTGTATACCAGTATGCTACGCATGTGCATGTAGACATGTACGTATATCAGGGTAGTCTCTATCCTTGACAATTGTATTCCTTCATCACGCCTACTGCACATGTACGGTAGCTCTTGAGTCTCAAAGGACGGGCATGTGGACTTTATATCCTTTAGGCTAGCTTTTGATAGAATTAATCCAGACGAGTCCCCATGCTGAGAGGTGAGTCACGATGGACACGTTTAAACACCAAGTCTTCTAGAGCAGTACCACTGCCTCCTGTTCGCAATTCAATGGTACTAGGGACAAGACTAAGTCTGGCTAATAGAGTCAATTGCCAATCCAACAGTATGACGATACACCGTCCAAATGTCAAGGTACAATATGGCATAATCTCAACATTGATAATATAATTGAAATAATGTATGTATATCAAATAACATGATATATGTATGAATTGAGATTATGCATGCATATCAAATAACATGATACGTGTATGAAAACTTTATAAAAAGAAATAATACATGCAAACCTAACTTTTTTTCTTCCCACCTTCAATTTTTCAAGATCGGCGTTCCAACGGAGCTTCCACTATACACCAAATAGGAGAGTCTCCAAGAGAGTCTCAAGACAAGAGAGAGAATTTCTAGAGAGAGAAATTCTAGAGGGAGAAAGAGAAAATACTTCAAGAGAGGGGAGAGATGAAAGAAGAGTACTCTGAAAAATATTTTCTGATGTAGAAGATCAGTAAAAACCGCAACCACAGAGCATACTAAGATTTTCAAGAGAGAGTCTCCAAGATAGGGGGAGGAGAAATGAAGAATGGGATGGAAGAAATGAGGGAGAGACACCCCCTTTTATACTTGTTCCATCCAATCCACACCACTCAATTAAAAATTCACCAAAAAATCTTGGTCATACACATGTAATGCAAGTTGCCAACTTGCAACACTAAGAATTTACCTAGAAGCTTTCAAATACTAGGCTTGGACTTAGTTTTGGGTCATGCCATGGATTTGTTTTTGGACTTGATTGTGAATTTTATGATTTACAAGTCCAACAATATTGTACATGGGTTCCAAACTAATATCCCCATCTTGTGACATATATATCATGGACATGGGCTCAAAACTAATATTCCCATCATGTGACATATTTATCATATTATTAGCATATATATAGAATTTTATTTATCCATATGTTGTATTTTGAATATATATATATATATATATATATATATATATATATATATATATATATATATATATATGTATATATATATATATATTAGTCTAATTTCGAGGGTATTATAGAAGCAATTAGTTCTCCCAATCATTTGAGGACACAAGTTAGAAGGTTTCATCACAGGGAAGTGATAAGTAGATTTTTAGGTGTCTTTTATGCTATAGTTTATGTCATTTTATGTTATAGTTTCGGTATAGTTATATTTCGGTTTACATTTTTATATGTTTCTTTAGGTGAGTGTTTTGATGACTTTAACACTTAGTTCTTGATTGATTTTGTAGATTTTAATATGGTCTTGAAGTGATTTGAAAGTGATGAACAAGTGACCAAGCATTGGAAGGAAGAAACAAGTGCAAAACCAAGCAGAAAAGGGTGAAAATCGGCTAGAAAGAGTGTAAAAAAAACCACCAAACCAGCATTTGGGCACCCCGACGTCTACAGCGGGCACCTCGATGTTGGGTGATGGTGGAGAAAAAAAGAACTTGGGCGTCGCGGCATCGAAACAGTCCTTCTCCTACTCCATGTAGGATTTTGCTCCAAAATTTCTCATATTAAATCCAATTTTCAAGGGGTTTTTTTCTACTTCCTCTGACTTATAAATACATCATTAAGAGAGGGTTTTGAAGCATAATAGAGAGGAGAACAAGTCGGATCGAAGGATACGAAGATTGCGAAGTTGTAGACAAGGGAGCAAATCTACACATCTAGAGATTGGTTTGTTTTTTTTTTTGTTCTTTTTTTTGGTTTCTTCTTGTTTATATTTATAATGTTCATCAACATTTATGTGTTTCCTTTTATTTCAATGATGAACTAAGTTATTTGTCCTGAGGATAGATGGATCCTAAACTTTGATACTATGTTTTAATTTGGTTTGATTATTATTAATAGATTTTCCTTAGTTTATTTATATTTTTCAGTTCTTAATGTTTTTGATCTACTGGTCATAGATTAAATGTTTTTAGATCTTGGGTTCAGCACTCGAGAAAGTGAACTTGGGATTAGATTGGAAAAAATATAACCTAGAAATATTATAAAATCGAGAGATTTATAATTCTTTGAAGTTGTGAAAAATTCACAAAGCGTAAAGAGTTTACATGATTTTTTTTTATCGAGAGGTCGAAATTAATTCATGTAAATATGTTCTAACTTGGCACTCGAAAGAGAAAGTTAGAGATTTGAGGATTTTTGACTTATAAACTTGGAGAATAAATTAATAATATATATATATATATATATATATATATATATATATATATATATATATATATATATATATAAGTGATAAGTAGCTTTTTAAGTGTCTTTTATGTTATATTTTATGTCATTTTATGTTCTAATTTAGGTATATTTTATGTTAGAGTTTCGGTTTAGTTTATTTCGGTTTGCATTTTTTTATGTTACTTTAGATGCATGTTTTGATAAGTTTAACACCTAGTTCATGATTGATTTTGTAGGTTTTGAAACGGTTTTGAAGTGATATTAAAGTGGTGAACTAGTGCCTAAGAGGAGTGGAGAAGAAATAATCCAAAACTAGTGTGAAGGTGCGTGCGAAATAGGAAAAAATAAAGAAAAAGCGCATAAACCACATTCTGGGAGCTGTTGCACTCAAGAGTGGTGCTGCAGCGCCACACACCTTGCTAAAAACGCAGCCAACAACCTATTCTGGGCACTGCAACGCCTAAGAGTGGCACTGCGGCTCCTGTGTGATTCCTCTCCTACACGTTGTAGGATTTTTTACCCGAACTTTGTTATCTTAAATTTGAATTGCATGGGTTTTTTTTTCTACCTTCTCCCACTTATAAATACATCATTAAGAGAGGGTTTTGAAGCATAATAGAGAGGAGAAGAAGAAGCTACGAAGGAGATCAAAGAATACGAAGATTGCGACGTTGGAGACAAATGAGCGAATCTACACATATATATATCAAGATTTTGGTTTCTTATATTCAATATGTTCATCAATATTTTTGTGTTTTCTTTTATTTCAATGATGAACTAAGTTGTTTATCTAAAGGATAGATGGATCCTAAACTAGATACCATGCCTTAGATTTATTTTTTATTATTATTAATAGATTTTTCATTGTTTATTTATATTTCGAGTTCTTAATGTTTTTGATCTACTGGGCATAAATTGGACGTTTTTAGATCTTGGGTTTGACACTCGAGAAAGGGAACTTGGGATTGGATTGGGGAAAATATAACATAGAAATATTATAGAATCAAGAGGTTTATAATATTCTTTGAAGTTGTGAAAAAAAAATACAAAGCGTAAAGAGTTTACATGATTTTGGTTTTTATCGAGAGGTCGAAATTAATTCATGTAAATATGTTCTAACTTGCCACTCGAGAGAAGAAGTTAGAGATTTGAGGATTTTTTATTTATAAACTAGGAGAATAAATTAATAATAAATATATGTAAAAGACATAGTTAAAAGTTAGGTGAAGTTGAACCTCTAGAATTTCTCTTTATTGATTTCTCTTGATTTTTATTACTTGCTAATTTTTAGTTTTAGTTGCATTATTTTAATTTAGTTTATTCTCGAATTTGATCATCTAGATAAAGTTAGGGTTATTTATTATGGTAATTAGTCAGAGTTAATCGATCCTTGAGGAAGATAACATGATTCTCATTAATATATTATAACTTGACACTGAGCGTTTGCAGAAAATCACGTACAAAAAGACATAGTTGAAAGTTGGATGAAATTGAACTTCTAAAATTTCTCTCCATTAATTTCTCTTGATTTTTATTACTTGCTAACTTTTAGTTTTAATTGCATTGTTTTAATTTAGTTTATTTTCAGTTTTGATCATCTAGATAAAGTTAGGGTTATTAATTACGGTAATTAGTGAGAGTTTGATTGATCTTAAGGACAATAACCCGATATTAATCGGTATATTATAACTTGAAATTCACGAACAAGTTTTTCGAATAGGAAGAAACCATGTCCACCATTAACAATCTCTACATCTGGAACAATAGATCAAATGGAGCAGATAAATCCAGAGTATGAAGAGTGGTTTGAGTCAAGACCAGTTGTTATCAGGTTGGATCTTGAATTCACTAACAAAATCTGTGGCAGCACAGATCATAGGAGTGAGAATTTCTCAAGAAGCTTGGATTGCGATTGAAGAATTGGGTGGAGCACACAATCGTGCAAGAATTCAAATTTGTAGGACATGGATTCAAACCACAAGAAAAGAATCCATGACAATGTTATAATACTTGATGAAGATGAAAGAGTTTGTAGATAATCTAGCAGCAGCAGGCCAACCATTTATGGTTGCAGATCTTGTGTCTTTTACTCTTGCAGGACTAGGACCAAAATACTTACCTATTACTACTCTTTTTTAGCAGAAAGGGAGACTTTCTTGGCTGGAATTACGTTTTTCTTTGTTGAGTTTTGACACACATCTAGATCAACTCAATCAGTTGAATAATCTGACAATCAATGATGTAGCTTTTGCAAATCTTGCTTACAACCGTGGTTCATCAAATAACAATCAGCCTAATGTGCGATCTAATGGAAGAGGTCAAGGTTCATCTGGAAGAGGTTACAATCAAGAACAAAAGCAAGGTGGAAAGACCAAAAGTCATGGAGGTGGAAGAGCAACAAACAAACCTAGTTGTCAGATTCGTAGCAAGTATGGACACTTAACTGCAATATGCTACTATCAGACAGACTTTAATTACATGGGAAATTCAAACACAGGATCATCTCAACCAAAAGCATATGTAGCAACTCAAAGTACGTTGCAGATCCATCATGGTTGCTTGACACTGGTGCAACTCATCATGTTGTCAGTGATCACTCTACTCTGCAAATTGTTTTTAATTATGATGATAAGTCGACTCTAGCAGTTGGTAATGGTTCTAAACTAGCTATTTCACATGTTGGGTCAAGTATGATTAAATCTCCTTCTTCAAGATTATCTTTGAATTAAGTATTGTGTGTTCCTTTAATCAAACGAAATCTTATAAGCATATCCAAACTGGCTACTGACAATAGTGTATTTGTTGAATTTCACTCCAACTATTGGATTGTAAAGGGTCAGTTCAAGATGGTTTATATCAAGTATCTTCTTGTCCAAACTGTTCAAGTTTTTCCAATCTTGATTGTTCACATGTGCCTAATGTTGAAATGAATAATGTAATGTTGTCTAATAAAGATTCAATCAAGGATCTATGGCATAAACGATTGGGTTATTCTTCATGGAAGGTGGTTTCTCAAGTATTACACTTGTGTAATTTGAAATATGATTTGAATAATGCAATTGATGTGTGTTCTTCGTGTCAATTTGGAAAATCACATAAACAACCTCATCCTGTATCTTCTTCTAGAGCTACTAAACCATTGCAGCAAATTCACAAAGACATTTGGGGTCCTGCTCCTGTTAGACCTAATAATGGTTTTAGAAACTATGTGCATTTTGTGGATGATCATACGATGTAACACCCCGATTTCCAAAACTTAAATTTCAAGTAAAAATGAATATTTTAATTTTGTCGAGAAAAACCACTGAAAGTCGAGATGTTAATCGTATCCGTCTATCTTAACCCATAACCATTATACAGGTAATAAAAATTACAACACTATGAATTCGTATTCTTCTAACCAACTTACTGGTTAAGATAAACGAATACCTTTTAATCTTCATGCTAAGGACCACATAATTCCATTATACAAATTTCTATAGTGAATTATGAGGGTGCTTGCCCTTGTCCATCCATTACGGACACAATCTTTTTTTTAAAACATTCATTAAATAGAATTAATGAATTCAAGTCCAAAGCACATACCTTTAAAGTAAATCATGATCCCTTCAATAATCATAATAAGGTTTTATCAAATTTTCTAGTGTCAATACAATCCTTTTTAAATAAAAGTTCACAAAGTTAAATAAGTAATTAACTCATTCACTAATTAAAATCTTGTCCAGATTACCATCCTACACCTATCACTGAACCACGTCACAACTTGCTACTTTATTTTCTAGGTACCTGCATGTGAAAAATAGGGATAAGCTTGAAAGCCCAGTGGGTCATCTAAACAATTCACAACATTTTTTTATGATACATACACAAGAACATTACAAACAAGTTTCACACATTATCGTTGCAACATTAGATTGTTTGAGTCGACAATTTTATCACGTTCTGAATCACGTACCTTTAGGAAAAACAAACACAGGGTGGCACTACCCAAAAATTTAGAACTCGTTGGCGATATTCATCATGAATAACTGCCCCATAATAAACATTGGCGATATTCCTTAGAATAACTGTCCCATAATAATCAATGGCGATATTCCTTAGAATAAATGCCCCATATGTGTAATTCTTATCTTAATTATGTTCTTTAGTGATGTCACACCATACATACAACCTAAGTATGACATTAATTGCATTCACAAGACATATTCAAACTCCACTACACATACTATCATGTCACAATGCCAAGTATAATAGGATTAACGCATAAATTTTTCTATGCCAATATTCTCATGTCATGTATTTCATCATCAGGCATTATAATATACAACTGAATTCAATTACCACATGAATTGCATGCATCCAATTATCATTTGATCAGAACAAAAATCATACTGACACACATATCATCATAGTTAACAATCACAACATGGTATATATAAAATCATGTAAAATAGACATGCAAGAGCAATCTAATAATACTATAGACCTAATTAATTTAACATTCCTATCTATATATCAAAATAAAATATTATGAAGGCCTAGAATCATCCCCACCTGAATCGCTAAATTTCAAATCACTTAAATTCCTCGCCATGTCTAGTACTCAACCTGTACACGTATATTACGTTTGTTAATATAAATACTCATAAGAACGATTATGAGTGTAGAAATATATACATATATATGGTGGTGGGATGTTTAAACAAGTATATATATATAAGATAACATATTATAATGCCTTGTGATATGATATAATGATGTGTATGGTATAACGTGGTATAATACAATATGTGGTATATATATAAGGTGTGGTGATGTGTGAAACATTTTTAAAAGGTGTGATATACAATATAATCTATAATAGGTGTGTACCGTGGGACGTTAAAAAAATCAAAATGGAATAGGGGAAATAAAGAAAAAGGGAGGCGTTGATGGTGGTGAGTTGCAGAGAGGTGGTGGTGGAGATGTGCCGCGAGGAACAGAGCGAGCAGAGAGAAAGAGAGCTTCGACCAAGAGAAAAGAGGCGATTTGGTTTTTGAGCACAGGGTTGAGGGAGAGCGAGAGAGAAAGCTTACAGAAGAGTTGTTGACGGCGGCTTCCATGGTGAAGAACTTGCTTTCCGGCGAACCAGTAGAAAGAGAGATTTGGCGATTGGGGTTTTGACGCGCGATGGGTTTCCGACAAACCAACAGAGAAAAAGAGAGGGTTTTGAGGCGCGATGGCTCTGGACTGACCAACAGAGAGAGAGAAGAAGAAGAATCGAAGTTGCAACAGCGATGAGCAGCAACGGTGATGAGCAGCAGTGATGAGTAGCAGCGGCTACAGACGGTGGCTCAACAGTGGCAATGAACTAGATGGGAGTTGCAGCCTGCGATGGCGGAGAAAAGAAGAGAGAAGAGAGAAGCGATTGGGTTTTGTGCGGCTGGGTCTAGAGAGAGAGGAGCTTGTGCGATTGAGGTTTTGAGAGAGAGGAGCTTGCGCGATTTAGGTTTTGAGATAGAAGGGCTTGTGCGATTTAAGTTTTGAGAGAGAGGGACGAGATTGTAGCGAGATTTCAGCTGTAGAGGGAGAGATTGCAGCTGTAGAGGGCGAGATTGCAGCTGTAGAGGGCGAGATTGCAGTTGTAGAGGGCGAGATTTCACCTATAGAGGGCGAGATTTCAGCTGTAGAGGGCGAGATTTCAGCGAGAGCGTAAGGATTGCAGGGCGAGAGAGGCGCGATTTTGCAGGGTGAGCGAGATTGCAGGATCGCAGGGCGAGCGAGATTGCAGGATCGCAGGGCGAGATTACAGCGGAGAGAGAGAAGTTTGGCGATTAGTTTCCTTGATAAGGAAGGAGAGTCCGTGATGTGCGCGCCGAAACAGATCGCGACTCCGAATAACAAGGGATGTTCTCGATTGCGATGATCTTGGCAAAGATTTGGATGAGGCGGCGATGGAAAGCGTAGATCGAGTTGTTGATCGAAGCGAAGACGACCGACGAAGCATTTGCGACGTTCTTGAAAGGCGATTTCATGCGGCGACGGGGCCGGCGATTTTTTTATTTTTTTAGGGCGATGCCTTCGGAGGCGGCGAAGAAGGCGAGTACGTGAGTTATATATATATATTTTTTTTAAATTTCCAGGGGATTACATTCTTCCCGCCTTAAAAGAAATTCCGTCCCAAAATTAAAGTTTAAGTTTACTTACTTGATGATGTTAAACTTTTTTCACTGTTGACCAGTTGTATCTCGAAACCTAAATCGTTGAAAATATTTCGTTAGCAGTTTATTAAGTTTACCAACCCATTGGTGAGTTTGAAGAAAAAAAAATTGATAGTACGCACATAGAATGGAGTACTATTAATTACCTAGAGTGTTCTTTGAAATAAGTCGGCATATTTGGCCTTCATTTCACTTTCAGGTTCCCAAGTGGCTTCTTTAACTCCATGATGCTTCCTCAACACTTTAACTAATGGAATGTCTTTGTTCCTCAAACTATGAACTTTCCAATCTAGGATCTTTAAAGGTCCTTCTTCATAGGTGGCATCAGCTTGTACTTTTACTTCTTTCCAATCGATGGTGTGGGAAGGGTCTGGTTCATATTTTCGCAACATCGACACATGAAACACGTTGTGGATGACAGATAAACTAGTTGGCAAGTCTAGTTTGTAAGCATTCTCGCCAATTCGATCACTAATCTCGGACCGATGAATCGCGGCGATAATTTCCCTTTCTTACCAAACCTCATGATGCCTTTTTGAGGGCTTATTCTCAGAAATACCTTATCACCTTTTTGGAACTCTAAAGGTCGGCGCCTCTTATCTGCGTAGCTCTTCTGCCTACTCTGTGCAGTAACTAGCCTTTTCTGGATCAACTTCACTTTTTCGTTCATTTTCATTATCATATCAGGTCCTGTAAGTACCTTATCTTCCCAATCGGTCCAACACAGTGGTGATCTACATGGTCGTCCATATAGGACTTCATATGGAGCCATTTGTATACTTGCCTGGTAACTATTGTTATAAGCAAACTCTGCTAGGTGTAAGTATTTACTCCAATTTCCCTTGAAATCTAGTACACAAGCTCTCAACATGTCTTCTAAGATCTGCATAACCCTTTCGGATTGACCATCTGTCTGAGGATGATAGGAGGTGTTCATGGTTAATTTGGTTCCCAATTCCCGCCGTAAGCTCTGCCAGAACTGAGATGTGAATAAGGAATCTCTATCTGACACTATCGATTTGGGTACTCCGTGTAGTTTCACAATCTCTTTAAAATACAGTTCGCCCAGTTTACTAATCGGATCTGTGGATTTAATAGGTAAGAAGTGTGCCACTTTAGTAAGTCGATCCACAATTACCCAAACCTTATCCTCACCTTTCTGATTTCTAGGAAGAGCTCCGACGAAATCCATTGCTATGTTATCCCATTTCCATTCAGGGATTTTTAAAGGTTGTAACAATCCAGACGGTCTTTTATGTTCGTCCTTAACTTGTTGACATGTAAGGCATTTAGACACGTATTTGGCCACATCTCTCTTCATACCTTTCCACCAGTAGTTTTTCTTCAAATTTTGGTACATCTTATCTTCACCAGGATGTAAAGTGTATTTAGTCTGATGTGCCTCATCGAATAAGATCTTTTTAATTTCCTCAATTCTGGGTATACAAATTCGATCTCTGAATCTCAATAACCCCTCTGAATCGATCTTGCAATTTGCATTTCCATTATTGGCTCTTGCAACTGCCACCCATTTTATCAATTTTCTATCCTGAGCTTGTCCTTCCTTAATTTGATGTAGTAGGTCTGGCTTGTAACTCATGTTATATAAGAAAATCTGATTTTCACCTTTTTGTACACCCAAATTATAATCTCCAATCAATTGGTACATCTGGGCTTTTTCTGCATCGTTCTTATACGATTTTCGAGTTAAAGCATCGGTGACTACGTTGGCTTTCCCTGGGTGATAATGCAGTTGAAAATCATAATCATTCAGCAATTCCATCCATCTCCTTTGCCTCAAATTTAACTCCTTTTGTGTATAGATGTACTTCAAACTCTTATGATCAGAGTATAGATCAAATTTCTCTCCATAAAGATAGTGTATCCATATCTTCAAGGAAAATACAATAGCAACCAATTCTAAATCATGAGTCGGGTAATTATGTTCATGAGTCTTCAGTTGCCTAGAAGCATAAGCAACCACTTTACCTTCCTGCATCAGAATAGCGCCAAGACCATTCTTAGAAGCATCAATGTAGATAACATATCTGACTCCGCTTGCAGGAGTGATCAATATTAGGGCTGTGGTCAATCGTCTCTTCAACTCTTAAAAAGAATTCTCACATTTCTCATCCCAACTAAATTTGGCATCCTTCCTTGTTAGCCTTGTCATAGGCTCAGCTAGTCTCGAAAAATTTAGAATAAATCTTCTATAGTAACCAGCTAGTCCCAAAAAACTTCTAATTTCTGTCACTGACTTTGGCTTTTCCCAGTTCATTACTGCTTCAACTTTTGTTGGATCTACGGATATCCCTTCTGATAACACTACATGGCCCAAAAATTTGACTGACTTCATCACAAATTCACATTTTTCAAATTTGGCATACAGTTGATTTCGCCTCAATGTTTCCAAAACTACCGTAAGGTGTTCCTGATGTTCCTCATTGGTCTTCGAATAAACCAAAACATCATCAACAAATACCACCACAAATTTGCCTAGATGAGGCCTAAACGTCCTATTCATGAGGTCCATAAATGTTGTTGGTGCATTAGTGAGTCCAAATGGCATGACTCTGAATTCAAAGTGTCCATACCTAGTCCTGAATGTTGTCTTCGGTATATCTGACTCTTTGATTCTAAGTTGGTGATAATCGGACCTTAGGTCGATCTTGGAAAAACAAGTTGTTCCCTTCAGTTGATCGAACAAATCATCTATTCTCGGTAGGGGGTACTTGTTCTTGACTGTGACTTGATTTAATTTTCTATAGTCAATACACAGTCTCACCCATCTTTCTTTTTGACAAACAATACTGGTGCTCCCCAGGGTGATTCGCTCGGCTGGATAAATTCCTTCGCACTAAGATCATCAAGCTGAGTCCTTAGGTCTATTAGTTCGCCAGGGGCCATTCTGTAGGGTGGCATGGCTATGGGGTCTGTTCCAGGGTATAGTTCTATCTTGAACTCTACTTCCCGCTTAGGAGGTAATCCTGGTAATTCTTCGGGAAACACTTCAGGGAAATCTCTAACCACCAAGTACTCTTCTAAATTCCTCAAGGTCTTTAGAGGCTCAACTTCTATTAGGGTTTTGAATTCCTCTTTGTGATTCACAGATTCGAGAAGTGCAGACATGATATTCCTCGGGATTTTGTTTCTATCCCCATAGATTTTCAACAACTCTCCTGAAGGTAACCGCAAAGTAATCTTCTTTCGAAAGCAATCGATCTGGGCTTGGTACTCAGATAACCAATCCATTTCCAAGATCACATCATAATCATTAATAGGTAGGAGTATCAAGTCAGTTGAAATCAGCTTATCATTAATTCTAAGGTCACAACTACATTTTTTAGTTGTTGGGACGTTTACTCCTACTGGTGTTGAAATCTTCATAACAACAGATAAAGGTACTGTGAAAAGTTGTAGTTTCCTGGCTAAGTTTTCAGAAATAAAAGACCTTGATGCTCCAGAATCAAACAAGATTTTAACTGTAACATGAAATAAAATGAAAGTACCTTCCACTACTTCGTTTGCACCAACTTCTAGCTCAGGATTTCCTTCTGTCATTGCAAAGACTCTGCCTTGATTTTGATTTTGGATTTGATTCTGATTATAGCTTGGATGATTGGCTTGATTTCGTCCTTGCACATTGATGTTGTTCTACCAGTTGCCCAAACAAAAATTTTGTCGAACTCCTTGTATAGTGCAGTTTCGTGCCAAATGACCCGGTCGGTTGCATTTGAAGCAAAGTCTCGTATCTACTACTTGATTTTTATTTTGTTGGGGTGCACGAATATTGTTTTGCTGCATCTGTTGTCTACCATTATGCCCAGACCATCCTGATCCGTTGTTGTGATTCTGCCCCCTGTTCCACTGGTTCCCATTGTTGAACTTGTTTCTGTTCTAATTATTACCATTGCCACCAAAATTATTCAGATTCTGCTTCTTGTTGTGATTACCCTGGTAATCAAAATTCTGTCCTTGAGGCCTTTTGTTTCTGTTCCATATTGTCTCTTGCATGTTCAGTTCTCTCTCTACCAACAAAGCTCGCTCAACCACCTCTTTATAAGTCTCCAGATTCATAGGAACAACCACCTTTCTAATATCCATTCTGAGACCCTCTGCAAATCTACTAGCTTTCATCTGTTCATTGACTACCAGTTAATGAGCAAATCTGGAAAGTTCGACAAACTTAGCCTCATATTTTGCCACTGTCATGTTCCTCTGTGTCAGCCTCACAAATTCAGATTGTAGTTCTTTTTTGTTCGCCTAGGGGAAGAATTTATCATAAAATATTTCTTCAAAAGTTGCCCAGGTCATAGTTTTCACGTCCACTATAGGACTTTCTTTAACCATTCTCCACCAATGTTTGGCCTCACCTATGAATTGGTGAGCCGCAATCGCCACCATTCTTGGACCAGTCACTCCAAGAACTTTCAAGTGTTCCTTAACCTCCTGGAACCACTTGTCAGCTTCCCTTGGATCTGGTTTTCCTTCAAATTTCGAAGGATGCATACGTTGGAAGTCTCTCAATTGATCCACCCATTCCTTTTTTTCAAGTCTCTTGATGTTTCGAGCTCCTGGTTCATTCTGCACTATAATTGTTGGATTCAGTTGAGGTTGAGGCATCTGTCTGGTCACCTGTTCCACTACTTGTCTCACAAATTCTGCCATCATCTCTGGTCCCAAAACAATTCCAGGGGTTGGAACTGCTGTAGGTCGGACGTTCTCTGTTCCAGTAGAGTCAACATTCGTTGTTAGATTTGCATGGTCTTGCTCCGTTGGCTGAGATTCGAGTGTCGGTTGTGTCTGCACAACTGGTTCAGTGTCCCTTATGAGATCACTCACAAACCTCGTGTTTCTTCTTCGAGGTGCAGCCATCTATAAAATTTTAACTCATCTTTAGTACTACAGGAGATAATTATTTTCGGTTAGGGTGACTCTAGATTCAGAATTCTAAGTTCTCGAAAATAAAATGATCCTATTGGTTCAGTTTCTAGGTTTAATAAAATTTTGGCAATCCATGATTGCCATAGGGTACAGGATTTGGTTTTGATACATGTAAACAAGACAAGCAAACAAACAAACAACATACCACACAATAATGGTATAAAGAAAATTTCCAAACTTTCACTTATACCCTCCGTATTCAAGTGTCCCATACCACTCTAGCCCGGTGATATAGGCTTCCACAAAGAAACTTCAATATACCCAAACAATGAGCAAATTTCCTACCAACTAAGGCTTCCCAGGTACCCACTATGTCCAAGTTGTCCCATACCAGTTGAACGTAGCGATACAAGCTCGTCCAGAGTTGTTAGTCATTCACCAAACATGGCCTGCTAATCTCCAAGTTCAAGACTCCTCAAATACCCTTAAATTCTTCCACGTCCCATACCGCTTTGGAATCAAGAAAAAAAGATTCATCCTGATCTTAGATTCTAACAAGCAATTTCCATGCAAGTTCTCGTCTCTAACCGATGCCCTAAAAGCTTTGAATTTGTTAGACCCACTGTACTTTCATTCTCGATATTATGTTATAAAGTTTATAATTGGCATATTTATCTAGTTCAAGTTGAATCCTAATTTCATAAAGATTTGAGACCTACTCGCTGATACTAAACTTCTCAAAATTCATTATAACACTTCCCATGATCTGAAGCCTAAAGCTCTGATACCAATTTGTAACACCCCGATTTTCAAAACTTAAATTTCAAGTCAAAATGAATATTTTAACTTTGTTGAGAAAAACCACTGAAAGTCAAGATGTTAATCGCATTCGTCTATCTTAACCCATAACCATTATATAGGTAATAAAAATTACAACACTATGAATTTGTATTCTTCTAACCAACTTACTGGTTAAGATAAACGAATACTCTTTCATCTTCATGCTAAGGACCACATAATTCCACTATACAAATTTCTATATTGAATTATGAGGGTACTTGCCCTTGTCCATCCATTATTGACACAATATTTTTTTTAAATACATTCATTAAATAGAATTAATGAATTCAAGTCCAAAGCTCATACATTTAAAGTAAATCATGATCCCTTCAATAATCATAATAAGGTTTTATCAAAATTTCTAGTGTCAATACAACCCTTTTTAAATAAAAGTTCACAAAGTTAAACAAGTAATTAACTCATTCACTAATTAAAATCTTGTCCAGATTACCATCTGTGACGCCCCGAAAATTATTTCATTTAAAGTAATTCCACAATGTCTTTCATGTGTCAATGTTGAGAGTGTACAAGAGTGATTTTGATCACGTCTTGGACTGGAGGAACATTGAACTGAGGCAGGATGGGACTTATGATGAGGAACCTATTCAGATACTTGACCGGAAGGTCCAGAGGTTACGTAACCGCGAGATTCCGATGGTTAAGGTGAGATGGCAGTTCCATGGTGAGGAGCATGTTACTTGGGAGCGTGAGGACTACATGATGGAGCACTTTGCCGAGTTCATGGGCTTAGGTATTTCTTAACCTTAAAACTTCGAGGACGAAGTTCATTCTAAGGCGGGTGTGATGTGACGCCCCGAAAATTATTTCATCTAGCCCATAACTCAATTGCACTTTGCCCAAACTCTATGCGTTGCCTTGATATGTTTGGTGTTTGTTTGATGGTTGTTTAATGTTTGTATAGTTGATGCTTGATAATGTATATAAATATGTGTATCATAAATTGTATATGGGTCATGTTAAATTAAATTAAAATGCATATGTTATTATTTATGCATGGGTCCATTAAACCATGAATTGATATGAGTTAGGATTGATTGAATAAAAGGATAAATGAGAATGAAAATTCGGTGTATTAAATGGATTGGACATTTAAAATACATGGAAGCATGAAATTGGTTAAAGTACATGTGGTTGGTATGGGTAGTATGGGACCAACACATGTGAAGGTTGGTGCATGAAAGTGGACAAGTGTCTCATGCCCTCAAGGAAGTGCTAGAATGAGTGGAGGGAATCAAGGAGAGAATCAAGGAGGGAATCAAGGAGAGAATCAAGGAGAGAATCAAGGAGGGAATCAAGGAAGTGCTAGAAAGAGGTGAGTGGAGAGAAAGGAAAGAAGAAGAGAAAGAAAAGAAGAGAAAGGAAAGAAGAAGAGAAAGAAGGAGAGAGTTGCAGGAGGAAGATCCCTGCGACATTTTCATCAAAGAGGTGGATCTTTGGCATTTATGGTCAGATTGAGCTTAAAATTTGTCAGAAAGTTTGTAGCTTATGGTTATTCATTCAGGTCGGTGGAGATCTTGATCAGAGGTTTCGTCTAAGAGATCGAACCTCTCAAACAAAGCTGGTCGGAGATTCTGGATTTCTCGCGCCGTTTCGCTCAAACTTGTAGATCTCATAAATCTACCGTTGGATGGATATCAAATTTGGGTATGTAGTTTATAACTGATATTTCCATATTCTGAACGGTGGAGATGTGTATTCATTTAGTATTTTGTGTGATATAGTCATCTGAGTTTGAGCATTTGCAGCAGGAAAGGAGAAATTGTCTGATTAGAGACTTGTTCATCAAATATACTTATATTTTCGGTCCACCGTTGGATTGGGCTGATATTTCGACAGAAGGTTTGTATCTTTGGAATATATGGTCAGATTGAGCTCAAAATTTGTCAGAAAGTTCGTAGCTTATGGTTATTCATTCTGGTCGGTGGAGATCTTGATCAGAGGTTTCGTCTAAGAGATCGAACCTCTCAAACAAAGCTGGTCGGAGATTCTGGATTTCTCGCGCTGTTTCGCTCAAACTTGTAGATCTCCTAAATCTACCGTTGGATGGAGAAATTGTCTTATTAGAGACTTGTTCATCAAATATACTTATCTGTTCGATCCACCGTTGGATTGGGCTGATATTTGGACAGAAGGTTTGTATCTTCACATACTTCAATCTGTACGGTTGATTTTGTGATTACATATTTCTGTTGGTATATTGATACATCTGAACAGAATAGTAAATGAAGAATTGGTAGGGTTGCTTGTATTAGACCTAAATTTAGAATATGAAATTAGACCTTTCCAAATAGCTTGCATGTCAACTATGTTGACCTAGTTGCCATTGTTGATGAACCCATGATGCAAAATCAGTGATATACATGGCTGAACATGGTGACCTAGTGTAAATCGACAATATGGCCTAAGTATGGAAAATTTCATATTTTAGGGCTTTTGATGCTTTTGGCCTAGAATCATTGAATTGATGCAACTTATGTTTAATTAAGCATGATTAGAGTTGATTATGCTACTGATTTGGTGGTTGTGACCATGTCATGGGTTAGGCCTACTTGTGATCAAGTGACCAAATTTGGGCATGTTTATGCCTAAGGAATTGAAAATCAGTATTTTTTATTAATAGAATGGTTTATGTATGAGAACTATGCATTAGAGGCCTAAGTCATGTGATTTGAGTTGAATGATGGGATTAGATGGGATTTAGGCCTATTGTTTATATGTGGGCTGATTTAGGGTTGATGTGTAATGTCTATGTGATTGAGCATAGAAATTGATGTATGGTAGGATATTGATGTATGTTTCAGGATCTTGATTGGGTTGATTCGATTTGGTGGTCGTGTGTGGTTAAATACTCTCGCGAGGCTTGGTTGTGAGTAGACTTCATTTATGATTATATCTTTTATGTCATCATATCACTTATATATATTGTATGTTGAAAGCATGAATGTGTTCTAATGTTTTGAATGATGCATTAATTTGAGAAAACCTTATGACTTTGGTTGGGCCCATCTATCTGGCTAATAGGGGGACTTAACCTTGTCATAGGAGGGTTTTAGGAAAGGAAATGATTGGGGTCAACGGCACGGTGAAATAGACGTATACTAGTAACCCAAATAAACATGATTGGGGTCAACGGTACGGTGAAATAGACGTGCACTAGTAACCCAATGCATGTGGAATGTGGATCCAAGTTGATAAGTTTTTACTTGCATCGAATTTATTATAAATGCTTGATATCTATATGTTATGAGCTTTTAATCATGCTACACATTGACATGCATACATGATATTTATTGATGAGTATTGATAGCATATTTGAATTCTATTCACTGGGCACCGTTGGCTCACCCTCATTTTCCTCTTTCAGGTCTTTCTGTCCCGAATAAGGGCAAAGGAGTAGTTATATCTTGAGGGCCTTGCCTGCGAGAGAATCCAAAGCCTCGATGTGAGTTGTGAGGCATTTTGATTGAACTGTGTTTTAAATTATGAAGTATTATATTTTGGATTATGTAATTATAACACTTACCACATT
>JAYMFD010000647.1:0-47664 GCA_035771175.1 Paratinospora sagittata | reverse complement strand
GGGTTTTGTTTTTGCAAGACAACTTTGAGCACGTCCACACACCTTCCCACGCTCTTTCAGAGGTGATAAAACCAGGTTCGAATTCTCGGTTAATTTTTTTGACCCCCATCTGGAATTCAAGTTATTAAGAAAAATCGAAGAGTATAGTAAATTATTCGGCCTCACCGAGCCAAAACCAAAGGGATTTCGTTTGCCATACCACTTTGAGCACACCACATACCCTCCCAAGTGCCCTCAGTGGCATCAGAACTACGTTTCCAACCTTGGTTTAATTTTTGGTCCCCATCTGAAATTCAAGTTATTGAGGAAAATCGAAGAGTAAAGTAAATTATTCGGCCTCACCGAGACAAACCTAGAGGGTTTTCTTTTGCCAGACCACTTTCAGCATGTTCACATACCCTCCCACGCGTGCTCAGTGGTGACAGAACCAGGTTCCCAATCTCTGTTAAATTTTTTGACCCCCGTCCGGAGTTCAACTTATTAAGAAAAAGCAAAGAGTAAAGTAAATTATTCGGCCTCACCGAGGAAAAACTAGAGGGTTTTCGTTTGCCAAACCACTTTGAGCACGTCCACTTACCCTCCCACGTGCGCTCAGTGGCGACAAAACAACGTTTCCAAGCTCGGTTTAATTTTTGGTCCCCCATCTGCAAAACCAGAGGGCTTTCGTTTGCTAGACCACTTTGACCACGTCCACATACCCTCCCACGTGCCCTAGGTTGTTACAGAGCTACGTTACCTACCTCAAGTAATTAAGAAAATTCGAGTGGTAAAGTAAATTATTCGGCCTCACCGAGACAAAACCAGAGCGTTTTTTTTTTGCCAGACCACCTTGGGCACGTCGACATACCTTCCCACGCGCTCTCAGAGGCGACAGAACCAGGTTCCAATTCTCGGTTTATCTTTTTGAACCCCATCCGGAATTCAAGTTATTAAGAAAAATCGATGAGTAAAGTAAATTATTCGGCCTCACAGAGGCAAAACCATATGGTTTTCGTTCGCCAGACCACTTTGAGCACGTCCACATACCCATCCTCGTGCCCTCAGTGGCGACAAAACTACATTTCCAAGCTCGGTTTAATTTTTGGTCCCCCATCTGGAATTCAAGTTAATATGAAAAATGGAAGAGTAAAGTAAATTATTCGGCCTCACCGAGGTAAAACCAGAGGGTTTTCGTTTGCTAGACCACTTTCAGCACGTCCACAAACCCTCCCCTATGCCCTCAGTGGTTACAGAACTATGTTTCCAACCTCGTTTTAATTTTTGGTTCCCCATCCGAAATTCAAGTTATTAAGAAAAATTAAAGTGTTAAGTAAATTATTCGGCCTCAATGAGGCAAAACTAGAGGGTTTTCTTTTCCAAAACCATTTTGAGCACGTCCACATACCCTCCCACGCACCCTCAGAGGTGACAGAACCAAGTTCCAATTCTCGGTTAAAGTTTTTGACCCTCATCCGGAATTCAAGTTATTAAGAAAAATCGAAGAGTAAAGTAAATTATTCGGCCAGACCGAGGAAAAACTAGAGCGTTTTTGTTTGTTAGACCACTTTGAGCACGTCCACATACCCTACCATGCGCCCTCAATGGTGACAGAACCAGGTTCCCAGTCTCGGTTTTATTTTTTGACACCCATTCGGAATTCAAGTTATTAAGAAAAATCGAAGAATAAAGTAAATTATTCGGCCTCACCGAGAGAAAACCAAAGGGTTTTCGTTTCCCATACCACTTTGAGCACGTCCACATACCCTCCCACGTACTCTCAGTGGCGACAGAACTACGTTTCCAACCTTGGTTTAATTCTTGGTCCCCCATCCGGAATTCAAGTTATTAAGAAAAATCGAAGAGTAGAGTAAATTGTTTGGCCTCACCGCGGCAAAACCAAAGGGATTTCTTTTGCCATACCACTTTCAGCACGTCCACATACCTTCCCACGCGCGCTCAGCGGTGACATATCCCGGTTCCCATTATCCGTTGAATTTTTTGACCGCCATCCGTAATTCAAGTTATTAAGAAAAATTGAAGAGTAAAGTAAATTATTCGGCATCACCGTGGCAAAACCAGAGGTTTTTGTTTTTGAAAGACAACTTTGAGCACGTCCACACACCTTCCCACGAGCTCTCAGAGGTGACAGAACCAGGTTCCCATTCTCGGTTAAATTTTGTTGACGCCCATCCGGAATTCAAGTTATTAAGAAAAATCAAAGTGTAAAGCAAATTATTCGGCCTCAACGAGGCAGAAGCAGAGGGTTTTTGTTTGCCAGACCACTTTGAGCACGTCCACATACCTTCCCACGTGCCCTCAGAGGTGACAGAACCAGGTTCCCATTCTTGGTTGAATTTTTTGCCTCCATCGGGAATTCAAGTTATTAAGAAGAATTGAAGATTAAAGTAAATTATTCGACCTCACCGAGCCAAAAACAAGGGGTTTTGGTTTGCCAGACCACTTTGAGCACGTCCACATACCCTCCCACGTGCCCTCAGTGGCGACAGAACTATGTTTCCAACCTTGGTTTAATTTTTGGTCCCCCATCCGGAATTCAAGGTATTATGAAAAATCAAAGAGTAGAGTAAATTATTCAGCCTCACCGAGGCAAAATCAGAGGGTTTTCTTTTGCCATACCACTTTGAGCACGTCCACATACCCTCCTACGCCCCCTCAGAGGTGACAGAACCAGAATCCCATTCTCAGTTAAATTTTTTTACCCCCATCCAGAATTCAAGTTATTGAGAAAAATCAAGGACTAAAGTAACTTATTCGGCCTCACCGAGGCTAAACTAGAGGGTTTTCATTTTGCCAGACCACTTTAAGCACGTCCACATACCCTCCCACGTGCCCTCAGTGGTTACAGGACTACGTTTCCAGCCTCAGTTTAATTTTTGGTCCCCCATCTGGAATTCAAGTAATTAAGAAAAATCGAAGAGTAAAGTTAATTATTCGGCCTCACCGAGGCAAAATCAGAGGGTTTTCTTTTGCCAGACCACTTTGAGCACGTCCACATACCCTCCTACGCGCGCTCAGAGGTGACAGAACTAGGTTCCAATTCTCGATTGAATTTTTAGACCCCCATCCGAAATTCAAGTTATTAAGAAAAATTGAAGCGTAAAGTAAATTATTCGGCATCACCGAGGCAAAACCAGAGGGTTTTGTTTTTGCAAGACAACTTTGAGCACGACCACACACCTTCCCACGAGCTCTCAGAGGTGATAGAACCTGGTTCGAATTCTTTGTGTATTTTTTTGACCCCCATCTGGAGTTCAAGTTATTAAATAAATCGAGCGTAAAATAATGTACCTTCAGCACCTCCACGTACATTGGTTTAATTTTTGGTCCCCCATATGAAATTCAAGTTATTGAGAAAAATCGAGAAGTAAAGTAAATTATTCGGCCTCACCGAGACAAAACTGGAGGGTTTTCTTTTGCCAGACCACCTTAAGCACGTTCACAAAGCCTCTCATTCTCGGTTAAATTTTTTGACCCCCATCCGGAGTTCAAGTTACTAAATAAATCGAAGCGTAAAGTAAATCATTCGGCCTCACCGACGAATAACTAGAGGGTTTTCGTTTGCCATACCACTTTGAGCACGTCCACATACCCTCCCACGTGCGCTCAGTGGCGACAAAACTACATTTCCAAGCTCGGTTTAATTTTTGGTCCCCCATCTGGAATTCAAGTTATCATGAAAAGTCGAAGAGTAAAGTAAATTGTCACCGAGGTAAAACCAGAGGGTTTTCGTTTGCTAGACCACTTTGAGCACGTCCACATACCCTCCCACGTGCCCTAAGTGGTTACAGAGCTACGTTTCCAATTCTTGGTTTAATTTTTGGTCCCCCATCCGGAATTCAAGTTATTAAGAAAAATCGAAGAGTAAAGTAAATTATTCGTCCTCCCCGAGGCAAAACCAGAGGGTTTTTTTTTTGCCAGACCACCTTGAGCACGTCAACATACCTTCCCACGAGCTCTCAGAGGCGGCAGAAGCAAGTTCCAATTCTCGGTTTATTATTTTGACCCCCATCCAGAATTCAAGTTATTGAAAAAAATCGAAGAGTGAAGCAAATTATTCGGCCTTACGGAGGGAAAGCCATAGGGTTTTCGTTTGCCAGACCACTTTGAGCACGTCCACATACCCTCCCATGTGCCCTCTGTGGTTACAGAACTACGTTTCCATCCTCGTTTTAATTTTTGGTCCCCCATCCGGAATTCAAGTTATTAAGAAAAATTGAAGAGTAAAGTAAATTATTCGTCCTCACCGTGGCAAAACCAGAGGGTTTTCTTTTGCTAGACCACTTTGAGGACGTCCACACACCCTCTCATGCGCTTTCAGAGGAGGCAGAACCAAGTTCCTATTCTCGGTTAAAGTTTTTCAACCCCATCCAAAATTCATGTTATTAAGGAAAATCAAATCGTAAAGTAAATTATTCGGCCTCACCGAGGCGAAACTAGAGGGTTTTCATTTGCCAGACCACTTTGAGCACGTTCACATACCCTCCCATGTGCCCTCAAGGGTGACAGAACCAGGTTCCCATTGTCGGATGAATTTTTGGACCCCCATTCGAAATTCAAGTTATTAAGAAAAATAAAAGAGTAAAGTAAATAATTCGGCCTCACCGAGGCAAAACCACTGGGTTTTCGTTTGCCAGACGACTTTGAGCACGTCCACATACCCTTCCAAGTGCCCTCAGAGGTGACAGAACCAGGATCCCATTATTTGGCCTCACCACGGCAAAACCAGAGGGTTTTCTTTTGCCAGACCACTTTGAGTACGTCCACATACCCTCCCACGCGCGCTGAGAGCTGACAGAACCAGTTCCCATTCTCGGTTAAATTTTTTGACCCCCATCCGGAGTTCAAGTTACTAAATAAATCGAAGCGTAAAGTAAATCATTCGGCCTCACCGACGAATAACTAGAGGGTTTTCGTTTGCCAGACCACTTTGAGCACGTCCACATACCCTCCCACGTGCGCTCAGTGGCGACAAAACTACATTTCCAAGCTTGGTTTAATTTTTGGTCCCCCATCTGGAATTCAAGTTATCATGAAAAGTCGAAGAGTAAAGTAAATTGTCACCGAGGTAAAACCAGAGGGTTTTCGTTTGCTAGACCACTTTGAGCACGTCCACATACCCTCCCACGTGCCCTAAGTGGTTACAGAGCTACGTTTCCAATTCTTGGTTTAATTTTTGGTCCCCCATCCGGAATTCAAGTTATTAAGAAAAATCGAAGATTAAAGTAAATTATTCGGCCTCACCGAGGCAAACCAGAGGGTTCTCTTTTGCTAGACCAATTTAAGCACGTCCACATACCCTCCCACGCGCTTTCAAAGGATACAGAACCAAGTTCCCATTCTCGGTTAAAGTTTTTGACCCCAATCCGGAATTCAAGTTATTAAGAAAAATCAAATTGTAAAGTAAATTATCCGGCCTCACCGAGGCAAAACTAGAGGGTTTTCGTTTTCCAGACCACTTTGAGCAGATCCACATACCTTCCCATGCGCCCTCAAGGGTGATAGAACCAGGTTCCCATTCTCAGTTGAAATTAATGACCCCTATTCGGAATTCAAGTTATTAAGAAAAATAAAAGAGTAAAGTAAATTATTCGGCCTCACCGAGGCAAAACCAGAGGGTTTTTCGTCTGCTAGACCACTTTGAGCACGTCCACATACCTTCCCACGTGCCCTCAGAGGGGACAGAACCAGGTTTCCATTCTTGGTTGAATTTTTTGATCCCCATCCGGAATTCAAGTTATTAAGAAAAATCGAAGAGTAAAGTAAATTATTCGGCCTCACCGAGCCAAAACCAAAGGGTTTTCGTTTGAAATACCACTTTAAGCACGTCCACATACCCTCCCACGTGCCCTCAGTGGCGATAGAACTACATTTCCAACCTTGGTTTAATTTTTGTTCCGCCATCCGAAATTCAAGTTATTAAGAAAAATCGAAGAGTAAAGTAAATTATTCGGCCTCACCGAGCCAAAACCAAAGGGTTTTCGTTTGAAATACCACTTTAAGCACGTCCACATACCCTCCCTCGTGCCCTCAGTGGCGACAGAACTACGTTTCAAACGTTGGTTTAATTTTTGTTCGGCCATCCGAAATTCAAGTTATTAAGAAAAATCAAACTGTATAGTAAATTATTCGGCCTCACCGAGGCAAAACTAGAGGGTTTTGGTTTGCCAGACCACTTTGATCACGTCCACATAGCCTCCCATGCACCCTCAAGGGTGACATAACCAGGTTCCCATTCTCGGTTGAATTTTTTGACCCCCTTTCGGAATTCAAGTTATTAAGAAAAATAAGAGAGTAAAGTAAATAATTTGGCCTCACCGAGGCAAATCCAGAGGGTTTTCGTTTTCCAGACCACTTTGAGCACGTCCACACACCCTTTCATCTGCCCCCAGTGGTGACAGAACCAGATTCCAATGCTCGGTTGATTTTTTGAACCCCCATCAGAAATTCACGTTATTAAGAAAGATCGAAGAGTAAAGTAAAATATTATGCATCAACGATGCAAAATCAAAGAGTTTTCTTTTGCCAGACCACTTTGAGCACGTCCACATACCCTCCCAGTCGCCCTCAGAGGTGGCAGAACTAGGTTTCCATGCTCGGTTGAATTTTTTAACCCCCCTCAGGAATAAAAGCTTTTAAGAAAAATCGAAGGGTAAAGTAAATTATTCGGCCTCACCGAGCCAAAACCAGAGGGTTTTCCTTTGCCAGACCACTTTGAGCACGTCCACATACCCTCCCACGCGCCCTCGGAGATGACAGAACCAGGTTCCCATTCTCAGTTAAATTTTTTTACCCCCATCAGGAATTAAAGTTATTATGAAAAATCAAAGACTAAAGTAACTTATTCGGCCTCATCGAGGCTAAACTAGAGGGTTTCCATTTTGCCAGACCACTTTGGGCAAGTCCACATACCCTCCCACGTACCCTCAGTAGTTACAGAACTACGTTTCCCACCTCGGTTTAATTTTTGGTCCCCCTTCCGGAATTCAAGTTATGAAGAAAAATTGAAGAGTAAAGTAAATTATTCAGCCTCACCGAGGCAAAACCAGAGGGTTTTCTTTTGCTAGACCACTTTGAGCACGTCCACATACCCTCCCACGCTCTTTAAAAGGAGACAGAACCAAGTTCCCATTCTCGGTTAAAGTTTTTGACCCCCATCCGGAATTCATGTTATTAAGAAAAATCAAATTGTAAAGTAAATTATTCGGCATCACCGAGGCAAAAGTAGAGGGTTTTTGTTTGCCAGACCACTTTGAGCACGTCCACATACCTTCCCATGCGCCCTCAAGGGTGACAGAACCAGGTTCCCATTCTCGGTTGAATTTTTTGACCCCCATTCAGAATTAAAGTTAATACGAAAAATAAAAGAGTAAAGTAAATAACTCGGCCTCACCGAGGCAAAACCAGAGGGTTTTCGTTTGCCAATCCACTTTGAGCACGTCCACATACCCTATCAAGTTCCCTGAGATGTGACAGAACCAGGATCCCATTCCTCGTTGAATTTTTTGACCCCCATCCGGAATTCAAGTTATTAAGAAAAATCGAAGAGTAAAGTAAATTATTTGGCCTCACCGAGGCAAAACCAGAGGGTTTTATTTTGCCAGACCACTTTGAGCACGACCACGTACCCTCCCACGCGCGCTGAGAGCTGACAGAACCAGTTCCCATTCTTGGTTAAATTTTTTGACATCCATCCGGAATTCAAGTTTTTAAGAAAAATCAAAGACTAAAGTAAATTATTAGGCCTCAACGAGGCAAAACTAGTGGGTTTTCGTAGGCCAGACCACTTTGAGCACGTCCACATACCCTCCCACCTCCACTCAGTGGCGACAGAACTACTTTGCCAAGATCGGTTTTAATTTTTGGTCCCTCATCTGGAATTCAAGTTATTAAGAAAAATCGAAGAGTAAAGTAAATTATTCGGCCTCATCGAGGCAAAACGAGTGGGTTTTCTTTTGCCAGACCACTTTGAGCACGTCCACATACCCTCCCACGCGCGCGTAGAGCTGACAGAACCAGTTCCCAATCTTAGTTAAATTTTTTGACGCCCATCCGAAATTCATGTTTTTAAGAAAAATCAAAAACTAAAGTAAATTATTCGGCCTCAACGAGGCAAAACTAGTGGATTTTTGTTGGCAGACCACTTTGATCACGTCCACGTGCCCTCCCACCTCCTCTCAGTGGCGATAGAACTACGTTTCGAAGCTCGGTTTAATTTTTGGTCCCCCAGCCGGAATTCAAGTTATTAAGAAAAATCGAAGTGTAAAGTAAATTATTCGGCCTCACCGAGGCAAAACCAAAGGCTTTTCGTTAGCCATACCACCTTGAGCACGTCCACATACCCTCCCACGTGCCCTCAGTGGCGACAGAACTAGCTTTCCTACCTTGGTTTAATTTTTGATCCGCCATCCAAAATTCAAGTTATTAAGAAAAATCAAATTGTAAAGTAAATTATTCAGCCTCACCGAGGCGAAAGTAGAGGCTTTTCGTTTGCCAGACCACTTTGAGCACGTCCACATACCCTCCCATGCGCCCTCAAGGGTGACAGAACCAGGTTCCCATTCTCGGTTGAATTTTTTGTCCCCCATCCGGAATTGAAGTTATTAAGAAAAATCAAAGAGTAAAGTAAATTATTCGGCCTCACCGAGGCAAACCTAAAGGGTTTTCGTTTGCCAGACCACTTTGAGCGCGTCCACATACCCTCCAACGTGCCTTCAGTGGCGATAGAACTACGTTTCCAACCTTGGTTTAATTTTTGGTCCCCCATCCGGAATTCAAGTTATTAAGAAAAATCGAAGAGTAAAGTTAATTATTCGGCCTCACCGAGGCAAAACCAGAGGGTTTTCTTTCGGTAGACCACTTTGAGTACGTCCACATACCCTCCCACGCGCCCTCGGAGATGACAGAACCAGGTTCCCATTCTCGGTTAAATTTTTTTACCCCCATTAGGAATTAAAGTTATTATGAAAAATCAAAGACTAAAGTAACTTATTCGGCCTCATCGAGGCTAAACTAGAGGGTTTCCGTTTTGCCAGACCACTTTGGGCAAGTCCACATACCCTCCCACGTGCCCTCAGTGGTTACAGAACTATGTTTCCCACCTTGGTTTAATTTTTGGTCCCCCTTCCAGAATTCAAGTTATGAAGAAAAATTGAAGAGTAAAGTAAATTATTCAGCCTCACCGAGGCAAAACCAGAGGGTTTTCTTTTGCTAGACCACTTTGAGCACGTCCACATACCCTCCCTCGCTCTTTAAAAGGAGACAGAACCAAGTTCCCATTCTCGGTTAAAGTTTTTGACCCCCATCCGGACTTCATGTTACTAAGAAAAATCAAATTGTAAAGTAAATTATTCGGCATCACCGAGGGTTTTTGTTTGCCAGACCACTTTGAGCACGTCCACATAACCTCCCACGTGCCCTCAGTGGTTACAGAACTACGTTTCCAACCTCGGTTTAATTTTTGGTCCCCCATCCGAAATTCAAGTTATTAAGAAAAATCGAAGAGTAAAGTTAATTATTTGGCCTCAACGAGGCAAAAGTATAGGGTTTTCGATTGCCAGACCACTTTGAGCACGTCCACATACCCTCCCATGCGCCCTCAAGGGTGACAGAACTAGGTTCCCATTCTCGGTTAAATTTTTTGACCCCTATCCGGAATTGATGTTATTAAAAAAAATCAAAGAGTAAAGTAAATTATTCGGCCGCACCGAGGCAAACCTAGAGGGTTTTCGTTTGCCAGACCACTTTGAGGACGTCCACATACCCTTCAACGTGCCCTCAGTGGCGATAGAACTACGTTTCCAACCTTGGTTTAATTTTTGGTCCCCCATCCGGAATTCAAGTTATTAAGACAAACCGAAGAGTAAAGTACATTATTCGACCTCACCGAGGCAAAACCAGAGCGTTTTCTTTTGCTAGACCACTTTGAGCACGTCCACATACCCTCCCACGCACCCTCAGAGGTGACAAAACCAAGTTCCCATTCTCGGTTATAGTTTATGATCCCCATCAGGAATTCAAGTTATTAAGAAAAATCAAGTAGTAAAGTAAATTATTCAGCCTCCCCGAGGCTAAACGAGAGGGTTTTCGTTTTGCCAGACCACTCTGAGCACGTCCACATACCCTCCCATGTGCCCCCAGTGGTGATAGAACTACGTTTCCAACCTTGGTTTCATTTTTGGTCCCCCATCATGAATTCAAGTTATTAAGAAAAACGGAAGAGTAAAGTAAATTATTCGGCCTCACCGAGGCAAAACCAGAGGGTTTTCTTTTGCCAGACCACTTTGAACACGTCCACATACCGTCCCACGCGCGCTCAGAGGTGACTGAAACAGGTTTTCTTTCTCGGTGAAGTTTTTGACCCCAATCCAAAATTCATGTTATTAAGAAGAATCAAAGAGTGAAGTAAATTATTCGGCCTCACCGAGGCAAAACTAGAAGGTTTTCGTTTGCCAGACCAATTTGAGCATGTCCACATACCCTCCCAAGTGCCCTCAGTGGCGACAGAACTACGTTTCCAAGCTCAGTTTATTTTTTTGTCCCCCACCCGGAATTCAAGTTATATAGAAATATCAAAGAGTAAAGTAAATTATTCGGCCTCACCTTGGCAAAACTAGAGGGGTTTGTTTTGCCAGACCACTTTGAGCACGTCCACATACCCTCCCACGCACCCTCAGAGGTGACAGAACTCGGTTCCCATTCTCGGTTTAATTTTTTGACCCCCATCCGAAGAAATATGAAAGCTTAAAATAAAGTATTCGGCCTCACCGAGGCAAAACTACAGGGTTTTCGTTTGCCAGACCACTTTGAGCACGTCCACATACCCTCCCATGCGCCCTCAAGGGTGACAGAACCAGATTCCCATTCTCGGTTGAATTTTTTGACCCCCATCCGGAATTGAAGTTATTAAGAAAAATCAAAGAGTAAAGTAAATTCTTCGGCCTCACTGAGGCAAAACTAGAGGGTTATCGTTTGCCAGACCACTTTTAGCACGTCCACATACCCTCCAACGTGCCCTCAGTGGCGATAGAACTATGTTTCCAACCTTGGTTTAATTTTTGTTCCCCCATCCGGAATCAAGTTATTAAGAAAATTCGAAGAGTAAAGTACATTATTTGGCCTCACCGAGGCAAAACCAGAGGGTTTTCTTTTGCCAGACCACTTTGAGCACGTCTACATACCCTCCCATGCGCGCTCAGAGGTGACAGAACCAGGTTTTCATTCTCGGTTAAATTTTTTGACCCCCATCTGAAGTTCAAGTTATTAAGAAAAATCAAAGAGTAAAGTAAATTATTCGGCCTCACCGAGGCAAACTAGAGGGTTTTGTTTTGCCAGACCACTTTAAGCACGTGCACATACCCTCCCACGCGCCCTCAGAGGTGACAGAAACAGGTTCCCATTCTCGGTTGAATTTTTTGACCCCCATCCGAAGAAATATCAAAAAGTAAAGTAAATTATTCGGCCTCACCAGGCCAAGACTAGAGGGTTTTCGTTTGCCAGACCATTTTGAGCACGTCCACATACCCTCCCATGCGCCCTCAAGGGTGACAGAACCAGGTTCCCATTCTCGGTTGAATTTTGTGACCCCCATCTGAAGAAATATCAAAGCGTAAAGAAAATTATTCGGCCTCAGCGAGGCAAAACTAGAGGGTTTTAGTTTGCCATACCACTTTGAACACGTACACGTACCCTCTCATGTGTCCTTAGTGGCGACAGAACCAGGTTCCCATTCTTGGTTGAATTTTCTGTCCCCAATCTGGGGTTCAAGTTATTAAGAAAAATTGAAAGAGTAAAATAACTTATTCGGCCTCACCGAGGCAAAACCAAGGGGTTTCCTTTTGCCAGACCACTTTGAGCACGTCCACATACCCTCCCATGCGCCCTCAAGGGTGACAGAACCAGGTTCCCATTCTCGGTTGAATTTTTTGACCCCCATCCGAAATTGAAGTTATTAAGAAAAATCAAAGAGTAAAGTAAATCTTCGGCCTCAGCGAGGCAAAAGTAGAGGGTTTTCGTTTGCCAGACCACTTTTAGCACGTCCACATACCCTCCAACGTGCCCTCAATGGCGATAGTACTACGTTTCCAACCTTGGTTTAATTTTTGTTCCCCCATCCGGAATCAAGTTATTAAAAAAAACCGAAGAGTAAAGTACATTATTCGGCCTCACCGAGGGAAAACCAGAGGGTTTCATTTTGCCGGACCACTTTGAGCACGTCTACATACCCTCCTACGCGCGCTCAGAGGTGACAGAACCAGGTTTTCATTCTCGGTTAAATTTTTTTACCCCCATCTGAAGTTCAAGTTATTAAGAAAAATCAAAGAGTAAAGTAAACTATTCGGCCTCACCGAGGCAAACTAGAGGGTTTTGTTTTGCCAGACCACTTTAAGCATGTGCACATACCCTCCCACACGCCCTCAGAGGTGACAGAAATAGGTTCCCATTCTCGGTTGAATTTTTTGACCCCCATCCGAAGAAATATCAAAAAGTAAAGTAAATTATTCAGCCTCACCGAGGCAAAACTAGAGGGTTTTCGTTTTCCAGACCATTTTGAGCACGTCCACATACCCTCCTATGCGCCCTCAAGGGTGACAGAACCAGGTTCCCATTCTCAGTTGAGTTTTGTGACCCCCATCTGAAGAAATATCAAAGCGTAAAGTAAATTAGTTGGCTTCAACGAGGCAAAACTAGAGGTTTTAGTTTGCCAGACCACTTTGGGAACGTACACATACCCTCTCATGTGTCCTTAGTGGCGACAGAACCAGGTTCCCATTCTTGGTTGAACTTTTTTGACCCCAATCTGGGGTTCAAGTTATTAAGAATAATTGAAAGAGTAAAATAACTTATTCGGCCTCATCGAGGCAAAACCAACGGGTTTTCTTTTGCAAGACCACTTTGAGCACGTCCACATACCCTCCCATGCGCCCTCAAGGGTGACAGAACCAGGTTCCCATTCTCGGTTGAATTTTTTGACCCCTATCCGGAATTGAAGTTATTAAAAAAAATCAAAGAGTAATGTAAATTATTCGGCCTCACAAGGGCAAACCTATAGGGTTTTCGTTTGCCAGACCACTTTGAGGACGTCCACATACCCTCCAACGTGCCCTCAGCGGCGATAGAACTACGTTTCCAACCTTGGTTTATTTTTGTCCCCCATCCAGAATTTAAGTTATTAAGAAAAACCGAAGAGTAAAGTACATTATTCGGCCTCACCGACGCAAAACCAGAGCGTTTTCTTTTGCTAGACCACTTTGAGCACGTCCACATACCCTCCCACGCGCCCTCAGAGGTGACAAAACCAAGTTTCCATTCTCGGTTATAGTTTTTGATCCCCATCAGGAATTCAAGTTATTAAGAAAAATCAAGGAGTAAAGTAAATTATTCAGCCTCCCCGAGGCTAAACGAGAGGGTTTTCATTTTGCCAGACCACTCAGAGCACGTCCACACACCCTCCCACGTGCCCTCAGTGGTGATAGAACTACGTTTCCAACTTGGGTTTCATTTTTGGTCCCCCATCATGAATTCAAGTTATTAAGAAAAACCGAAGAGTAAAGTAAATTATTCGGCCTCACCGAGGCAAAACCAGAGGGTTTTCTTTTGCCAGACCACTTTGAGCACGTCCACATACCGTCCCACGCGCGCTCAGAGGTGACTGAAACAGGTCTTCTTTCTCGGTTATGTTTTTTGACCCCAATCCAAAATTCAAGTTATTAAGAAAAATCAAAGAGTGAAGTAAATTATTCGGCCTTACCGAGGCAAAACTAGAGGGTTTTCGTTTGCCAGACCATTTGAGCACGTCCACGTACCCTCCCATGTGCCCTCAGTGGCGACAGAACTACATTTCCAAGCTCAGTTTTTTTTTTGTCCCCCATCCGAAATTCAAGTTAAATAGAAATATCAAAGAGTAAAGTAAATTATTCGGCCTCACCTTGGCAAAACTAGAGGGGTTTGTTTTGCCAGACCACTTTGAGCACGTCCACATACCCTCCCACGCGCCGCCAGAGGTGACAGAACTAGGTTCCCATTCTCGGTTTAATTTTTTGACCCCCATCCGAAGAAATACGAAAGCTTAAAATAAAGTATTCGGCCTCACCGAGGCAAAACTACAGGGTTTTCGTTTGCCAGACCACTTTGAGCACGTCCACATACCCTCCCATGCGCCCTCAAGGGCGACAGAACTAGATTCCCATTCTCGGTTTGATTTTTTGACCCCCATCCAGAATTGAAGTTATTAAGAAAAATCAAAGAGTAAAGTAAATTCTTCGGCCTCACCGAGGCAAAACTAGAGGGTTTTCGTTTGCCAGACCACTTTTAGCACGTCCACATACCCTCCAACGTGCCCTCAGTGGCGATAGAACTACGTTTCCAACCTTTGTTTAATTTTTGTTCCCCAAACTGGAATCAAGTTATTAAGAAAAACCGAAGAGTAAAGTACATTATTCGACCTCACCGAGGCAAAACCAGAGGGTTTTCTTTTGCCAGACCACTTTGAGCACGTCTACATACCCTCTCACGCGCGCCCAGAGGTGACAGAACCAGGTTTTCGTTCTCGGTTAAATTTTTTGACCCCCATCTGAAGTTCAAGTTATTAAGAAAAATCAAAGAGTAAAGTAAATTATTCGGCCTCACCGAGGCAAACTAGAGGGTTTTCTTTTGCCAGACCACTTTAAGCACGTGCACATACCCTCCCAAGCGCCCTCAGAGGTGACAGAAACAGGTTCCCATTCTCGGTTGAATTTTTTGACCCCCATCCGAAGAAATATCAAAAAGTAAAGTAAATTATTCAGCCTCACCGAGGCAAGACTAGAGGGTTTTCGTTTGCCAGACCATTTTGAGCACGTCCACATACCCTCCCATGCGCCCTCAAGGGTGACAGAACCAGGTTCCCATTCTCGGTTGAATTTTGTGACCCCCATCTGAAGAAATATCAAAGCGTAAAGTAAATTATTCGGCCTCAGCGAGGCAAAACTAGAGGGTTTTAGTTTGCCAGACCACTTTGAGAACGTACACATACCCTCTCTTGTGTCCTTAGTGGCGACAGAACCAGGTTCCCATTCTTGGTTGAATTTTCTGACCCCTATCTGGGGTTCAAGTTTTTAAGAAAAATTGAAAGAGTAAAATAACTTATTCGGCCTCACCGAGGCAAAACCAACGGGTTTTCTTTTGCAAGACCACTTTGAGCACGTCCACATACCCTCCCATGCGCCTTCAAGGGTGACAGAACCAGGTTCCCATTCTCGGTTGAATTTTTTGAACCCCATCCGGAATTGATGTTATTAAGAAAAATCAAAGAGTAAAGTAAATTTTTCGGCCTCACCGAGGCAATACTAGAGGGTTTTAGTTTGCCGGACCACTTTTAGCACGTCCACATACCCTCCAACGTGCCCTCAGTGGCGATAGAACTACGTTTCCAACCTTGGTTTAATTTTTGTTCCCCCATCCGGAATCAAGTTATTAAGAAAAACCGAAGACTAAAGTACATTATTCGGCCTCACCGAGGCAAAACCAGAGGGTTTTCTTTTGCCAGACCACTTTGGGCACGTCTACATACCCTCCCACGCGCGCTCAGACGTGACAGAATCAGGTTTTCATTCTCGGTTAAATTTTTTGACCCCCATCTGAAGTTCAAGTTATTAAGAAAAATCAAAGAATAAAGTAAATTATTCGGCCTCACCGAGGCAAACTAGAGGGTTTTCTTTTGCCAGACCACTTTAAGCACATGCACATACCCTCCCACGTGCCCTCAGAGGTGACAGAAACAGGTTCCCATTCCCGGTTGAATTTTTTGACCCCCATCCAAAGAAATATCAAAAAGTAAAGTAAACTATTCGGCCTCACCGAGGCAAAACTAGAGGGTTTTTGTTTGCCAGACCACTTTGAGCACGTCCACATACCCTCTCATGCGCCCTCAAGGGTAACAGAACCAGGTTCCCATTCTCGGTTGAATTTTTTGACCCCCATTCGGAATTCAAGTTATTAAGAAAAATAAAATTGTAAAGTAAGTACTTCGGCCTCACCGAGGAAAAACCAGAGGGTTTTCGTTTGCCATACCACTTTGAGCACGTCCACATATCCTCCCAAGTGCCCTCAGAGGTGACAGAACAAGGATCCCATTCTCGGTTGAATTTTTTGACCCGCATCCGGAATTCAAGTTACTAAGAAGAATCGAAGAGTAAAGTAAATTATTCGGCCTCACCGAGGAAAAACAAAATGGTTTTCTTTTGCCAGAGCACTTTGAGAACGTCCACATACCCTCCCACGGGCGCCTAGAGCTGACAGAACTAGTTCCAATTCTTAGTTAAATTTTTTGATGCCCATCTGAAATTCAAATTTTTAAGAAAAATCAAAGACTAAAGTAAATTATTCGGCCTCAACGAGGCAAAACTAGTGGGTTTTTGTTGGCCAGACCACTTTGGTCACGTCCACATACCCTCCCACCTCCCCTCAATGGTGACAGGACTACGCTTCGAAGCTCGGTTTAATTTTTGGTCCCCCATCCGGAATTCAAGTTATTAAGAAAAATTGAAAAGTAAAGTAAATTATTCGGCCTCACCGAGGCAAAACTAGAGGGTTTTCGTTTGCCAGACCACTTTGAGCAGGTCCACATACCCTCCCATGCGCCCTCAAGGGTGATAGAACCAGGTTCCCATTCTCGGTTTGAAATTAATGACCCCCATTCGGAATTCAAGTTATTAAGAAAAATAAAAGAGTAAAGTAAATTATTCGGCCTCACCGAGGCAAAACCAGAGGGTTTTTCGTCTGCCAGACCACTTTGAGCACGTCCACATACCTTCCCACGTGCCCTCAGAGGTGACAGAACCAGGTTCCCATTCTTGGTTGAATTTTTTGACCTCCATCCAGAATTCAAGTTAGTAAGAAAAATCGAAGAGTAGAGTAAATTATTCGGACTCACCGAGCCAAAACCAAAGGGTTTTCGTTTGAAATACCACTTTAAGCACGTCCACATTCCCTCCCACGCGCGCCTAGAGTTGACAGAACCAGTTCCAATTCTTAGTTAAATTTTTTGACGCCCATCCGAAATTCATGTTTTTAAGAAAACTCAAAGACTAAAGTAAATTATTCGGCCTCAACGAGGCAAAACTAGTGGGTTTTTGTTGGCCAGTGCACTTTCGTCACGTCCACATACCCTCCCACCTCCACTCAATGGCGACAGGACTACGTTTCGAAGCTCGGTTTAATTTTTCGTCCCCCATCCAGAATTCAGCTAATTAAGAAAAATCGAAAAGTAAAGTAAATTATTCAGCCTCACCGAGGCAAAACTATAGGGTTTTAGTTTGCCAGACCACTTTGAGCAGGTCCACATACCCTCCCATGCGCCCTCAAGGGTGATAGAATCAGGTTCCCATTCTCGGTTGAAATTAATGACCGCCATTCAGAATTCAAGTTTTTAAGAAAAATAAAAGAGTAAAGTAAATTATTCGGCCTCACCGAAGCAAAACCCGAGGGTTTTTCGTCTGCCAGACCACTTTGAGCACGTCCACATACCTTCCCACGTGCCCTCAGAGGTGACAGAACTAGGTTCCCATTCTTGGTTGAATTTTTTGACCTCCATCCAGAATTCAAGTTAGTAAGAAAAATCGAAGAGTAAAGTAAATTATTCGGACTCACCAAGCCAAAACCAAAGGGTTTTCGTTTGAAATACCACTTTAAGCACGTCCACATTCCCTCCCACGCGCGCCTAGAGTTGACAGAACCAGTTCCAATTCTTAGTTAAATTTTTTGACGCCCATCCGAAATTCATGTTTTTAAGAAAACTCAAAGACTAAAGTAAATTATTCGGCCTGAACGAGGCAAAACTAGTGGGTTTTTGTTGGCCAGTCCACTTACGTCACGTCCACATACCCTCCCACCTCCACTCAATGGCGACAGGACTACGTTTCGAAGCTCGGTTTAATTTTTGGTCCCCCATCCAGAATTCAGGTTATTAAGGAAAATCAGAAAGTAAAGTAAATTATTCAGCCTCACCGAGGCAAAACTAGAGGGTTTTCGTTTGCCAGACCACTTTGAGCAGGTCCACATACCCTCCCATGCGCCCTCAAGGGTGATAGAATCAGGTTCCCATTCTCGGTTGAAATTAATGACCCCCATTCAGAATTCAAGTTTTTAAGAAAAATAAAAGAGTAAAGTAAATTATTCGGCCTCACCGAGGCAAAACCAGAGGGTTTTTCGTCTGCCTGACCACTTTGAGCACGTCCACATACCTTCCCACGTGCCCTCAGAGGTGACAGAACCAGGTTCCCATTCTTGGTTGAATTTTTTGACCCCCATCCGGAATTCAAGTTATTAAGAACAATCGAAAAGTAAAGTAAATTATTCGGACTCACCGAGCCAAAACCAAAGGGTTTTCGTTTGAAATACCACTTTAAGCACGTCCTAATACCGTCCCACGTGCCCTCAGTGGCGACAGAAGTACGTTTCCAACCTTGGTTTAATTTTTGTTCCGCCACCCAAAATTCAAGTTATTAAGAAAAATCAAATTGTAAGTAAATTATTCGGCCTCATCGAGGCAAAACTAGAGGGTTTTGGTTTGCCAGACCACTTTGAGCACGTCCACATAGCCTCCCACGAGCCCTCAAGGGTGACATAGCCAGGTTCCCATTCTCGGTTGAATTTTTTGACCCCCATTCGGAATTCAAGTTATTAAGAAAAATAAAAGAGTAAAGTAAATAATTCGGCCTCACCGTGGCAAAACCAGAGGGTTTTCGTTTGCCAGACCACTTTGAGCACGTCCACATACCCTCTCATCTGCCCTCAGTGGTGACAGAACCAGATTCCAATGCTCTGATGAATTTTTGAACCCCCATCAGAAATTCACGTTATTAAGAAAGATCGAAGAGTAAAGTAAATTATTCGGCCTCACCGAGGCAAAACCAGAGGGTTTTATTTTGCCAGACCACTTTGAGCACGACCACATACCCTCCCAGTCGACCTCAGAGGTGGCAGAACTAGGTTTCCATGCTCGGTTGAATTTTTTAACCCCCATCAGGAATAAAAGCTTTTAAGAAAAATTGAAGGGTAAAGTAAATTATTCGGCCTCACCGGGCATAAACCAGAGGGTTTTCGTTTGCCAGACCACTTTGAGCACGTCCACATACCTTCCCACGTGCCCTCAGTGGCGACAGAACTACGTTTCCAACCTTGGTTTAATTTTTGGTCCGCCATCCGAAATTCAAGTTATTATGAAAAATCGAAAAGTAAAGTAAATTATTCGGCCTCACTGAGGCAAAACTAGAGGGTTTTCTTTTGCTAGACCACTTTGAGCACGTCCACATACCCTCCCACGCGCCCTCAGAGATTACAGAACCAGGTTCTCATTCTCGGTTAAATTTTTTTACCCCATCAGGAATTAAAGTTATTAAGAAAAATCAAAGAATAAAGTAACTTATTCGGCCTCAGCGAGGCTAAACTAGAGGGTTTCCGTTTTGCCAGACCACTTTGGGCAAGTCCACATACCCTCCCACGTGCCCTCAGTGGTTACAAAACTACGTTTCCCACCTCGATTTAATTTTTGGTCCCCCATCCGGAATTAAAGTTATTAAGAAAAATTAAAGAGTAAAGTAAATTATTCGGCCTCACCGAGGCAAAACCAGAGGGTTTTCTTTTGCTAGACCACTTTGAGCACGTCCACATACCCTCCCACGCGCTTTAAGAGGAGACGGAACCAAGTTCCCATTCTCGGTTAAAGTTTTTGACCCCCATCCGGAATTCAAGTTATTAAGAAAAATGAAATTGTAAAGTAAATTATTCGGCATCACCGAGGCAACACTAGAGGGTTTTGGTTTGCCAGACCACTTTGAGCACGTCCACATACCCTCCCATGCGCCCTCAAGGGTGACAAAACCAGGTTCCCATTCTCGGTTGAATTTTTCGACCCCCATTCGGAATTCAAGTTAGTATGAAAAATAAAAGAGTAATGTAAATAATTCGGCCTCACCGATGCAAAACCTGAGGGTTTTACGTTTGCCAGACCACTTTGAGCACGTCCACATACCATCCCAAGTGCCCTGAGATGTGACAGAACCAGGATCCCATTCCTGGTTCAATTTTTTGGCCCCCACCCGGAATTCAAGTTATTAAGAAAAATCGAAGAGTAAAGTAAATATTCGGCCTCACCGAGGCAAAACCAGAGGGTTTTATTTTGCCAGACCACTTTGAGCACGACCACGTACCCTCCCACGCGGGCTCAGAGCTGACAGAACCAGTTCCCATTCTTGGTTAAATTTTTTGACATCCATCCGGAATTCAACTTTTTAAGAAAAATCAAAGACTAAAGTAAATTATTAGGCCTCAACGAGGCAAAACTAGTGGGTTTTCGTTGGCCAGACCACTTTGAGCACGTCCACATACCCTCCCACCTGCACTCAATAGCGACAGAACTACTTTGCCAAGCTCTGTTTTAATTTTTGGTCCCCCATCTTGAATTCAAGTTATTAAGAAAAATCGAAGAGTAAAATAAATTATTCAGCCTCATCGAGGCAAAACAAGAGGGTTTTCTTTTGCCAAACCACTTTGAGCACGTCCACATACCCTACCACGCGCGCGTAGAGCTGACAGAACCAGTTCCCAATCTTAGTTAAATTTTTTGACGCCCATCCGAAATTCTTGTTTTTAAGAAAAATCAAAGACTAAAGTAAATTATTCAGCCTCAACGAGGCAAAACTAGTGGGTTTTTGTTGGCAGACCACTTTGATTACATCCACGTACCCCCCCACCTCCCCTTAGTGGCGACAGAACTACGTTTCGAAGCTCGGTTTAATTTTTGGTCCACCATCCGGAATTCAAGTTATTAAGAAAAATCAAAGAGTAAAGTAAATTAGTCGGCCTCACCGAGGCAAAACCAGAGGGTTTTTCATTTGCAAGACCACTTTGAGCACGTCCAAATACCTTCCCACGTGCCCTCAGAGGTGACAGAACCAAGTTCCCATTCTTGGTTGAATTTCGTGACCCCCATCCGGAATTCAAGTTACTAAGAAGAATCAAAGAGTAAAGTAAATTATTCGGCCACACCGAGGCAAAACCAAAGGGTTTTCGTTAGCCATACCACCTTGAGCACGTCCACATACCTTCCCACGTGCCCTCAGTGGTGACAGAACTAGGTTTCCAACCTTGGTTTAATTTTTGTTCCGCCATCCGAAATTCAAGTTATTAAGAAAAATCAAATTGTAAAGTAAATTATTCGGCCTCACCGAGGCAGAAGTAGAGGGTTTTCGTTTGCCAGACCACTTTGAGCACGTCCACATACCCTCCCATGCGCCCTCAAGGGTGATAGAACTAGGTTCCCATTCTCGGTTGAATTTTTTGACCCCATCCGGAATTGAAGTTATTAAAAAAAATCAAAGAGTAAAGTAAATTATTCGGCCTCAACGAGGAAAACCTAGAGGGTTTTCGTTTGCCAGACCACTTTGAGGACGTCCACATACCCTCCAACGTCCCCTCAGTGGTGATAGAACTACGTTTCCAACCTTGGTTTACTTTTTGGTGCCCCATCCGGAATTCAAGTTATTAAGAAAAACCGAAGAGTAAAGTACATTATTCGGCCCTACCGAGGCAAAACCAGGGGGTTTTCTTTTGCCAGACCACTTTGAGCACGTCTACATACCCACCCACGCGGGCTCAGAGGTGACAGAACAAGATTTTCATTCTCGGTTAAATTTTTTGACCGCCATCCGAAGTTCAAGTTATTAAGAAAAATCAAAGAGTAAAGTAAATTATTCGGCCTAACCGAGGCAAACTAGAGGGATTTCTTTTGCCAGACCACTTTGAGCACGTGCACATACGCTCCCACACGCCCTCAGAGGTGACAGAAACAGTTTCCAATTCTCGGTTGAATTTTTTGACCCCCATCCAAAGAAATATCAAAAAGTAAAGTAAATTATTCGGCCTCACCGAGGCAAAACTAGAGGGTTTTTGTTTGCCAGACCATTTTGAGCACGTCCACATACCCTCCCATGCGCCGTCAAGGGTGACAGAACCAGGTTCCCATTCTCGGTTGAATTTTGTGACCCCCATCCGAAGAAATATCAAAGCGTAAAGTAAATTATTCGGCCTCAGCGAGGCAAAACTAGAGGGTTTTCATTTGCCAGACCACTTTGAGCACATCCACATACCCTCTCATGTGTTGTTAGTGGCGACAGAACCAGGTTTCCATACTCGGTTGAATTTTTGAACCCCCATCCAGAATTTATGTAATGAAGAAAAATCGAAGAGTAAAGTAAATTGTGCGTCCTCGCCAAGGCAAAACTAGAGGGTTTTCGTTTGCTAGACCACTTTGAGCATGTCCACATACCCTCCCACATGCCCTCAGTACCGATAGAACTTGGTTCTTATTCTCGGTTAAATTTTTTGACCCCCAACCGGAATTCAAGTTATTAAGAAAAATTGAAGAGTAAAGTAAATTATTAGGCCTCACCGAGGCAAAACTAGAGGGTTTTCATTTACCAGACCACCTTGAGCACGTCCACATACCCTCCCATGTGCCCTCAGTGGCGAAAAAACTACGTTTTCAAGCTCGGTTTAATTTTTTGTCCCCCATCCGGAATTCGAGTTATATAGAAAAATCAAAGAGTAAAGTAAATTATTTGGCCTCACTGAGACAAAACCAGAGTGTTTTTGTTTGCCAGACCACTTTGCGCACGTCCACATACCCTCCCACGCGCCCTCAGAGGTGATAGAACCACGTTCCCATTGTCGGTTGAATTTTTTTACCAACATCCGAAATTCAAGTTATTAAGAAAAATCGAAGAGTAAAGCAAATTATTCAGCATGTCCACATACCCTCCCACTCACCCTCAGAGGTGACAGAACCTGGTTTCTAAGCTCGGTTGAATTTTTTAACCCCCATCAGGAATAAAAGCTTTTAAGAATAATCGAAGAGTAAACTAAATTATTCGGCCTCACCGAGCCAAAACCAGAGGGTTTTCTTTTGCCAGACCACTTTCAACACGTCCACATTCCCACGCGCCCTCAGTGGTGATAGAACCAGGTTCCCATTCTCGGTTGAATTTTTTAACCCCCATCAGGAATTCAAGTTTTTAAGAAAAATAGAAAATGAAGAAACTTATTCGGCATCACCGTGGGAAAATAAAAGAGTTTTCTTTTGCCAAACCACTTTGAGCACGTCCACATACCCTCCCACTAACCCTCAAAGGGGACAGAACCAGGTTTCCAAGATCGGTTGTATTTTTTAACCCCCATCAGGAATAAAAGCTTTTAAGAAAAATCAAAGAGTAAAGCAAATTATTCGGCCTCACCGAGCCAAAACCAGAGGGTTTTCGTTTGCCAGACCACTTTGAGCACGTCCACATACCTTCCCACGTGCCCTCAGTGGTGAGAGAACTACGTTTCCAACCTTGGTCTAATTTTTCGTTCCCCATCAGGAATTCAAGTTACTAAGCAAAACCGAAGAGTAAAGTAAATTATTCGGCCTCACCGAGGGAAAACCAGAGGGTTTTCTCTTGCTAGACCACTTTGAGCACGTCCACATACCCTCCCACGCGCCCTCAGAGGTGATAGAACCAGGTTCCCATTCTCGGTTGAATTTTCTAACCCGCATCAGGAAATCAAGTTTTTAAGAAAAATCAAAGAGTAAAGTAAATTATTCGGCATCACTGAGGCAAAATCAAAGAGTATTCTTTTGCCAGACCTCTTTGAGCATATCCACATACCCTTCCACTCGCCCTCAGTGGTGACAGAACTAGGTTTTCATGCTCGATTGAATTTTTTAACCCCCATCAGGAAAAAAAGCTTTTAATCAAAATCAAAGAGTAAAGTATATTATTCGGCCTCACCGAGGCAAAACCAGAGCGTTTTCTTGTGCCAGACCACTTTGAGCACGTCCACATACCCTTCCATGCGCCCTCAAGGGTGACAGAACCAGGTTCCCATTCTCGGTTGAATTTTTTAACCCCCATCCGGAATTCAAGTTATTAAGAAAAATTGAAGAGTAAAGTAAATTATTCGGCCTCACCAAGGCAAAACCAGAGGGTTTATTTTTTTGCCATACCACTTTTAGCCCGTCCACATACCCTCCCACGCGCTCTAGGAGGTGACAGAACCAAGTTTCAATTCTTGGTTTATTTTTTTCCCCCATCCGGAATTCAAGCTTTTAATCAAAATCAAAGAGTAAAGTAAATTATTCGGCATCACCGAGCCAAAACCAGAAGGTTTTCGTTTGCCATACCACTTTGAGCACGTCCACATAACCTCCCACGTGCCCTAAGTGGTTACAGAACTACGTTTCCAACCTCGGTTTAATTTTTGGTCCCCCATCCGGAATTCAAGTTATTAAGAAAAACCGAAGAGTAAAGGAAATTATTCGGCCTCACCGTGGCAAAACCAGAGGGTTTTCTTTTGCCAGACCACTTTGAGCACGTCCAAATACCCTCCCACGGGCGCTAAGAGGTTACTGAAACAGGTTTTCTTTCTCGGTTAAGTTTTTTGACCCCAATCCAAAATTCAAGTTATTAAGAAAAATAAAAGAGTAAAGTAAATTATTCGGCCTCACCGAGGCAAAACTAGTGGGTTTTCGTTTGTCAGACAACTATGAGCACACCCACATACCCTTCCATGTGCCCTCAGTGGCGACAAAACTACGTTTCAAATCTCGGTTTTATTTTTTGTTCCCCATCCGGAATTTAAGTTATATAGAAATATCAAAGACTAAAGTAAATTATTCGGCCTCACCTTGGCAAAACTAGAGAGGTTTGTTTTGCCAGACCACTTTGAGCACGTCCACATACCCTCCCACGCACCCTCAGAGGTGACAGAACTCGGTTCCCTTTCTCGGTTTAATTTTTTGACCCCCATCCGAAGAAATATGAAAGAGTAAAATAAATTATTCGGCCTCACCGAGGCAAAACTAGAGGGTTTTCGTTTGCCAGACCAATTTGAGCACGTCCACATACCTTCCCATGCGCCCTCAAGGGTGACAGAACCAGGTTCCCATTCTCGGTTAAATTTTTTGACCCCCATCCGGAATTGAAGTTATTAAGAAAAATAAAAGAGTAAAGTAAATTATTCGGCCTCATCGAGGCAAACCTAGAGGGTTTTCGTTTGCCGGACCACTTTGAGCGCGTCCACATACCCTCCAATGTGCCCTCAGTGGTGATTGAACTACGTTTCCAACCTTGGTTTAATTTTTGGTCCCCCATCCGGAATTCAAGTTATTAAGAAAAATCGAAGAGTAAAGTTAATTATTCGGCCTCACCGAGGAAAAACCAGAGGGTTTTTTTTTGCCAGACCACTTTGAGCACGTCCACATACCGTCCCACGCGCGCTCAGATTTGACTGAAACAGGTTTTCTTTCTCGGTTAAGTTTTTTGACCCCAATCCAAAATTCAAGTTATTAAGAAAAATCAAAGAGTAAAGTAAAGTATTCGGCCTCACCGAGGCAAAACTAGAGGGTTTTCGTTTGCCATTCCACTTTGACCACGTCCACATACCCTACCATGTGCCCTCAGTGGCGACAGAACTACGTTTCCAAGCTCTGTTTTAATTTTTGTCCCCCATCCGGAATTCAAGTTATATTGAAATATCAAAGAGTAAAGTAAATTATTCGGCATCACCTAGGCAAAACTAGAGGGGTTTGTTTTGCCAGACTACATTGAGCACGTCCACATACCCTCCCACGCGCCCTCAGAGGTGACTGGACTAGGTTCCCATTCTCGGTTTAATTTTTTGACCCCCACCCGAAGAAATATGATTGAGTAAAATAAATTATTCGGCCTCACCGAGGCAAAACCAGAGAGTTTTCTTGTGCCAGACCACTTTGAGCACGTCCACATACCCTCCCATGCGCCCTCAAGGTTGACAGAACTAGGTTCCCATTCTCGGTTGAATTTTTTATCCCCCATCCCGAATTCAAGTTATTACGAAAAATTGAAGAGTAAAGTAAATTATTCGGCCTCACCGAGGCAAAACCAGAGGGTTTATTTTTTTGCCAGACCACTTTGAGCCCGTCCACATACCCTCCCACGCACTCTAAGAGGTGACAGAACCAGGTTTCAATTTTCGGTTTATTTTTTTCACCCCCATCCGGAATTCAAGCTTTTAATCAAAATCGAAGAGTAAAGTAAGTTATTCGGCATCAACGAGCCAAAACCAGAAGGTTTTCGTTTGCCAGACCATTTTGAGCACGTCCACATCACCTCCCACGTGCCCTCAGTGGGTACAGAACTACGTTTCCAACCTCGGTTTAATTTTTGGTCCCCCATCCGGAATTCAAGTTATTAAGAAAAATCGAAGAGTAAAGTTAATTATTCGGCCTCACCGAGTCAATACCAGAGCGTTTTCTTTTGCTAGACCACTTTGAGCAGGTCCACATACCCTCCCATGCGCCCTCAGAGGTGACAAATCCCAGTTCCCATTCTCGGTTAGAGTTTTTGATCCCCATCAGGAATTCAAGTTATTAAGAAAAATCAAGGAGTAAGGTAAATTATTCAGCCTCCCCGAGGCTAAATGAGACGGTTTTCGTTTTGCCAGACCACTCTGAGCACGTCCACATACCCTCCCACGTGCCCTCAGTGGTGATAGAACTACGTTTCTAACCTTGGTTTCATTTTTGGTCCCCCATCAGAAATTCAAGTTATTAAGAAAAATCGAAGAGTAAAGTAAATTATTCGGCCTTACCGAGGCAAAACCAGAGGGTTTTCTTTTGCCAGACCACTTTGAGCATGTCCACATACCGTCCCACGCGCGCTCAGAGGTGACTGAAACAGGTTTTCTTTCTCGGTTAAGTTTTTTGACCCCAATCCAAAATTCAAGTTATTAAGAAAAATCAAAGAGTAAAGTAAATTATTCGGCCTCACCGAGGCAATACTAGAGGGTTTTCGTTTGCCAGACCACTTTGAGCACGTCCACATACCCTCCCAAGTGCCCTCAGTGGCGACAGAACTACGTTTCCAAGCTCAATTTTATTTTTTGTCCCCCATCCGGAATTCATGTTATATAGAAATATCAAAGAGTAAAGTAAATTATTCAGCCTCACCTTGGCAAAACTAGAGGGGTTTGTTTTGCCAGACCACTTTGAGCACGTCCACATACCCTCCCACGCGCCCTCAGAGGTGACAGAACTAGGTTCCCATTCTCGGTTTAATTTTTTGACCCCCTTCCGAAGAAATATGAAAGAGTAAAATAAATTATTCGGCCTCACCGAGGCAAAACTAAAGGGTTTTCGTTTGCTAGACCACTTTGAGCACGTCCACATACCCTCCCATCCGCCCTCAAGGGTGACAGAACCAGATTCCCATTCTCGGTTGAATTTTTTGACCCCCATCCGGAATTGAAGTTATTAAGAAAAATCAAAGAGTAAAGTAAATTCTTCGGCCTCACCGAGGCAAAACTAGAGGGTTTCCGTTTGCCAGACCACTTTTAGCACGTCCACATACCCTCTAACGTGCCCTCAGTAGAGATAGAACTACATTTCCAACCTTGGTTTAATTTTTGTTCCCCAATCCGGAATCAAGTTATTAAGAAAAACCGAAGAGTAAAGTACATTATTCGGCCTCACCGAGGCAAAACCAGAGGGTTTTCTTTTGCCAGACCACTTTGAGCACGTCTACAAACCCTCCCACACGCGCTCAGAGCTGACAGAACTAGGTTTTCATTCTCGGTTAAATTTTTTTACCCCCATCTGAAGTTCAAGTTATTAAGAAAAATCAAAGAGTAAAGTAAATTATTCGACCTCATCGAGGCAAACTAGAGGGTTTTGTTTTGCCAGACCACTTTAAGCACGTGCACATAGCTCCCACGCGCCCTCAGAGGTGACAGAAACAGGTTCCCATTCTCGGTTGAATTTTTTGACCCCCATCCGAAGAAATATCATAAAGTAAAGTAAATTATTTGGCCTCACCAAGGCAAAACTAGAGGGTTTTCGTTTGCCAGACCATTTTGAGCACGTCAACATACCCTCCCATGCGCCCTCAAGGGTGACAGAACCAGGTTCCCATTCTCGGTTGAATTTTGTGACCCCCATCTGAAGAAATATCAAAGCGTAAAGTAAATTATTCGGCCTCAGCGAGGCAAAACTAGAGGGTTTTAGTTTGCCAGACTACTTAGAGAACGTATACATACCCTCTCATGTGTCCTTAGTGGCGACAGAACCAAGTTCCCATTCTTGGTTGCATTTTCTGACCCCAATCTGGGGTTCAAGTTATTAAGAAAAATTGAAAGAGTAAAATAACTTATTCGGCTCACCGAGGCAAAACCAAGGGGTTTTCTATTGACATACCTCTTTGAGCACGTCCACATACCCTCCCATGCGCCCTCAAGGGTGACAGAACCAAGTTCCCATTCTCGGTTGAATTTTGTGACCCCCATCTGAAGAAATATCAAAGCGTAAAGTAAATTATTCGGCCTCAGCGAGGCAAAACTAGAGGGTTTTAATTTGCCAGACCACTTTGAGCACGTACACATACCCTCTCATGTGTCCTTATTGGCGACAGAACCAGCTTCCCATACTCGGTTGAATTTTTGAACCCCCATCCAGAATTCATGTTATTAAGAAAAATCGATAAGTAAAGTATATTGTTCGCCCTCGCTGAGGAAAAACTAGAGGGTTTTCGTTTGCCAGACCACTTTTAGCACGTCCACATACCCTCCAATGTGCCCTCAGTGCCAATAGAACTACGTTTCCAACCTTGGTTTAAGTTTTGTTCCCCCATCCAGAATCAAGTTATTAGGAAAAACCAAAGAGTAAAGTACATTATTCGGCCTCACCGAGGCAAAACCAGAGGGTTTTCTTTTGCCTGACCAATTTGAGCACGTCTACATGCCCTCCCACGCGCGCTCAGAGGTGACAGAACCAGGTTTTCATTCTCGGTTAAATTTGTTGACCCCCATCTGAAGTAATATGAATTTTGTGACCCCAATTGGAGGAGGCCCCTTGACTGTGCAGTGTTCTGCATAGGGAAAGGACAAAGGTCGTTGGGTGCGTGCAGTGTTCTGTGGACCCCAATGAAGAGAATACTGTGGATACATAATGGTTGGCGTTCGCCACACCGCTGAGGTCGTGGTGGTACGCCCGCGCTCGCGGCTGCGGCCGGGGAGTGACACATACCCTCTCATGTGTCCTTAGTGGCGACAGAACCAGCTTCCCATACTCGGTTGAATTTTTGAACCCCCATCCAGAATTCATGTTATGAAGAAAAATCGATAAGTAAAGTAAATTGTTCGTCCTCGCCGAGGCAAAACTAGAGGGTTTTCGTTTGCTAGACCACTTTGAGCATGTCCACATACCCACCCACATGCCCTCAGTGGCGACAAAACTTGGTTCTCATTCTCGGTTAAATTTTTTGACCCCCATCCGGAATTCAAGTTATTTAGAAAAATTGAAGAGTAAAGTAAATTATTCAGCCTCACCGAGGCAAAACCAAGGGGTTTTCATTAGCCAGATCACTTTGACCAAGTCCACATACCCTCCCACGTGCCCTTTGTGGTGACTGAACCAGATTCTCATGCTCGATTGAATTTTTTAACCCCTATGCGGAATTATAGTTATGAAGAAAAATCGAGAAGTAAAGTAAATTGTTCGTCTTCACCAAGTGAAAACGATAGGGATTTCTTTTGCCAAACCACTTTGAGCACGTCCACATACCCTTCCACGGGCCTTCAGAGGTGACAGAACCAGGTTCCCACTCTTGGTTGAATTTTTTGACCACCATCTGGGGTTCAAATTATTAAGAAAAATTGAAAGAGTAAAATAACTTATTCGGCCTCACCGATACAAAACCAAGGGGTTTTCTTTGGCAAGAACACTTTGAGCATGTCCACATACCCTCCCATGTGCCCTCAGTGGAGACAGAACCAGATTCCCATCTTTGGTTGAATTTTTAAACCCCCATCCAGAATTCAAGTTATGAAGCAAAATTAAAGAGTAAAGTTAATTGTTCAGCCGTACCGAGGCAAAATAGGAGGGTTTTTGTTTGCCATACCACTTTGAGCATGTCCACATACCCTCCCACGAGCCCTCAGAGGTGACAAAACCAGGTTCCCATTCGTGGTTGAATATTTTGACCGCCATCCGGAATTCAAGTTATTAACAAAAAAAACGAAGAGTAAAATAAAATATTCGGCTCCCCGAGGCAGAACCAAGTGGTTTTCGTTTGCAAGAAAACTTTGAGCACGTCCACATACCCTCCCATGTTCCCATAGTGGCGACAGAACCAGATTCCCATACTCGGTTGAATTTTTGGACCCCCATCCGAAATTCAATTTATTAAGAAAAATTGAAGAGTAAAGTAAATTATTCGGCCTAACAGAGGCAAAACCAGAGGGTTTTCTTTTGCCAGACCACTTTAAGCACATCAGCAAATGCTCCCACGAGCCCTCAGAGGCGACAGAGTGAGGTTCCCATGCTCGGTTGAATTTTGTGACCGCGATCAGGAATTCAAGTTATTAAGAAAAATCAAATAGTAAAGTAAATTATTCGGCCTCACTGAAGAAAAATCATAGGGTTTTCTTTCACCTGACCACTTTTAGCATGTCCACATACCCTCCCACGCGCCCTCAGAGGGGACAGAACCAGGTTCCCATGCTCGGTTGAATTTTTTGACCCCCATCAAGAATTCATGGAATTAAGTAAAATCGAAGAGTAAAGTAAATAGTTCGGCCTCACCGAGGCAAAACCATAGGGTTTTCTTTTGCTAAACCACTTTGAGCACATCCACAAACGCTCCAACGAGCCCTAAGAGGGGACAGAGCCAGGTTCCCATGCTCGGTTGAATTTTTTGACCCCCAACAGGAATTCAAGTTAAGTAAAATCGATGAGTAAAGTAAATTGTTCAGCCTCACCGAGGCAAAAGCTGAGGGTTTTATTTTGCCAGACCACTTTGAGCACATCCACATAGCCTCCCACGACCCTCAAAAGTGGTAAAACCAGGTTCCCATGCTCGGTTGAATTTTTCGACCCCTTCCAGGAATTCAAGTTATTTAGAGAAATCGAGGAGTAAATTTTATAATTCCAAATCACTGAGGCAAAACATGAGGGTTTTCTTTTGCCAGACCTCTTTGAGCACGTCCCAATACCATCCCATGAGCCCCCGAAGGAACCTGAAGCAAGTTCCAAAGCTCAGTTGAATTTTTTGACCCCCATCCGGAATTCAAGTTATTAAGAAAAATCAAAGAGTAAAGTAAATTATTCGGCCTCACTAAGGCAAAACCAGAGGGTTTTCTTCTGCCAAACTTTGAGCTTGTCCACATACCCTCCCACGCGCCCTCCGAGGTGACAGAACCAGGTTCCCATGCTCGGTTGAATTTTTTGACCCCGGTCAGGGATTCAAGTTATTAAGAAAAATTGAAGAGTAAAGTAAATTATTCGGCGTCACCGAGGCAAAACCGGAGGGTTTTCATTTGCCAGAACACTTTGAGCACGTCCACATACCTTCCCACACGCCCTTAGAGGCGACAAAACAAGGTTCCCATGCTCAGTTTAGTTTTTTGACCCCTATCCGGAATTCAAGTTATAAACAAAAATCGAAGAATAAATTAAATTATTTGGCCTCACCGATGCAAAACTAGAGGGTTATCAATTTGCAAGACAACTTCGAGCACATCCAGATACCCTCCCACGTGCATTCAGAGGCAATAGAACCACGTTTCCAGCACGGTTCAATTTTTGGACCCCCATCCGAAATTCAATTTATTAAGAAAAATCGAATAGTAAAGTAAATTGTTCGGCCTAACAGAGGCAAAACCAGAGGGTTTTCTTTTGCCAGACCACTTTGAGCACATCAGCATACGCTCCCACGAGCCCTCAGAGACGACAGAGTCAGGTTCCCATGCTCGGTTGAATTTTGTGACCGCGACCAGGAATTCATGTTATTAAGAAAAATCGAAGAGTAAAGTAAATTATTCGGCCTCACCGAGGAAAAATCAGAGGGTTTTCTTTCACCCGACCACTTTTAGCTCGTCCACATAACCTCCCACGCACCCTCAGAGGCGACAAAACCAGGTTCCCATGCTCGGTTGAATTTTTTGACCCCCATCAGGAATTCATGGTATTAAGTAAAATCGAAGAGTAAAGAAAATTGTTCGGCCTCACCGAGGTAAAACTTGAGGGTTTTATTTTGCCAGAAAACTTTGAGCACATCCACATACCCTCCCACGACTCTCAAAGGTGGCAGAACCAGGTTCCCATGCTAGGTTGAATTTTTTGACCCCCATCAAGAAATCAAGTTGTTTAGAAAAAATGAGGAGTAAATTTAATTATTCTGCCTCACCGAGGCAAAACCAGAGGGTTTTCTTTTGCCAGACCACTTTGAGCACGTCCACATACCCTCCCACACACCCTTAGAGGGTACAAAACAAGGTTCCCATTCTCGGTTGAATTTTTTGACCCCCATCAGAAATTAAAGTCATTAAGAAAAATCAAAGCGTAAAGTAAATTATTTGGCCTCACCGAGGCAAAACCAGAGAGTTTTCTTTCGCCGACCACTTTGAGCACATCCGCAAACCCTCCCACGACTCTCAAAGGTGGCAAAACCAGGTTCCCATGCTCGGTTGAAGTTTTTGACCCCCATCTGGAATTCATGTTATTAAGAAAAATCGAAGAGCAAAGTAAATTGTTCGGCCTCATCGAGGCAAAAGCAAAGGGTTTTCTTTTGCTAGACCACTTTGAGCACATTCACATACCCTCCCACAACCCTCAAAGGTGGCTGAACTAGGTTCCGATGCTCGGTTGAATATTTCGACCCCCATCAGGAATTTAAGTTATTTAGAAAAATCGAGGAGTAAATTTAATTATTCCAAATCACCGAGGCAAAACCAGAGGGTTTTCGCTCACAAGACAACTTTGAGCACATCCACGTACCCTCCCACGTGCATTCAGAGGCAATAGAACCAGGTTCTCATGCACGGTTGAATTTTTGGACCCTCATCCGGAATTCAATTTATTAAGAAAAATCGAAGAGTAAAGTAAATTATTCGGCGTAACAGAGGCAAAACCAGAGGGTTTTCTTTTGCCAGATCACTTTGAGCACATCCACATACGCTCCCACGAGCCCTCAGAGGCGACAGAGTCAGGTTCCCATGCTCAGTTGAATTTTTTGACCGCCAACAGGAATTCAAGTTATTAAGAAAAATCGAAGAGTAAAGTAAATTATTCGGCCTCACAGAGGAAAAATCAGAGGGTTTTCTTTCGCCCGACCACTTTTAGCACGGCTACATACCATCCCACGCGCCCTCAGAGGCGACAGAACCAGGTTCTCATGCTCGGTTGAATTTTTTGACCCCGATTAGGAATTCATGGTATTAAGTAAAATCGAAGAGTAAAGTAAATTGTTCGGCCTCACCGAGGTAAAATCAGAGGGTTTTCTTTTGCCATACCACTCTAAGCACATCCACATACCTTCCCACGACCCCCAAAGGTCGCAGAACCAGGTTCCCATGCACGGTTGAATTTTTTGACCCCGATCAGGAATTCATGTTATTAAGAAAAATCGAAGAGCAAAGTAAATTGTTCGGCCTCATCGAGGCAAAAGCAAAGGGTTTTCTTTTGCTAGACCACTTTGAGCACATTCACATACCCTCCCACAACCCTCAAAGGTGGCTGAACTAGGTTCCGATGCTCGGTTGAATATTTCGACCCCCATCAGGAATTTAAGTTATTTAGAAAAATCGAGGAGTAAATTTAATTATTCCAAATCACCGAGGCAAAACCAGAGGGTTTTCGCTCACAAGACAACTTTGAGCACATCCACGTACCCTCCCACGTGCATTCAGAGGCAATAGAACCAGGTTCTCATGCACGGTTGAATTTTTGGACCCTCATCCGGAATTCAATTTATTAAGAAAAATCGAAGAGTAAAGTAAATTATTCGGCGTAACAGAGGCAAAACCAGAGGGTTTTCTTTTGCCAGATCACTTTGAGCACATCCACATACGCTCCCACGAGCCCTCAGAGGCGACAGAGTCAGGTTCCCATGCTCAGTTGAATTTTTTGACCGCCAACAGGAATTCAAGTTATTAAGAAAAATCGAAGAGTAAAGTAAATTATTCGGCCTCACAGAGGAAAAATCAGAGGGTTTTCTTTCGCCCGACCACTTTTAGCACGGCTACATACCATCCCACGCGCCCTCAGAGGCGACAGAACCAGGTTCTCATGCTCGGTTGAATTTTTTGACCCCGATTAGGAATTCATGGTATTAAGTAAAATCGAAGAGTAAAGTAAATTGTTCGGCCTCACCGAGGTAAAATCAGAGGGTTTTCTTTTGCCATACCACTCTAAGCACATCCACATACCTTCCCACGACCCCCAAAGGTCGCAGAACCAGGTTCCCATGCACGGTTGAATTTTTTGACCCCGATCAGGAATTCATGTTATTAAGAAATATCGAAGAGTAAAGTAAATTGTTAGGCCTCACCGAGGCAAAACCAGATGGTTTTCGTTTGCAAGACAACTTCGAGCACGTCCACATACTCTCCAACGTGCATTCAGAGGCAAAAGAACCAAGTTCCCATGCACGGTTGAATTTTTGGACCCCCATCCGGAATTAAATTTATTAAGAAAAATTGAAGACTAAAGTAAATTATTCGCCCTAACAGAGGCAAAACCAGAGGGTTTTCTTTTGCCATACCACTTTGAGCACATCGACATACGCTCCAACAACCCCTAAGAGGTGACAGAGCCAGGTTCCCACGCACGGTTGAGTTTTTTGACCCCCATTTGGAATTCAAGTTATTAAGTAAAATCGAAGAGTAAAATAAATTGTGCGGCCTCACCGAGGCAAAAGCAGAGGGTTTTCTTTTGCCGGACCACTTTGAGTACATTCACATACCCTCCCACGACCCTCAAAGGTGGCAGAACCAGGTTCCCATGCTCGGTTGAATTTTTTGACCCCTATCAGGAATTTAAGTTTTTTAGAGAAATCGAGGAGTAAATTTAATTATTCCAAATCACCTAGGCAAAACCAGGGGGTTTTCGTTCGCAAGACAACTTCGAGCACATCCACATACCCTCCCACGTGCATTCAGAGGCAATAGAACCAGGTTCTCATGCACGGTTGAATTTTTGGACCCCCATTCGGAATTCAATTTATTAGGTAAAATTGAAGAGTAAAGTAAATTGTTCGGCCTCACCGAGGCAAAAGCAGAGGGTTTTCTTTTGCTAGACCACTTTGAGCACATTCACATACCCTTCCACGACCCTCAAAGGTGGCAGAACCAGGTTCCCATGCTCGGTTGAATTTCATGCTCGGTTGAATTTTTTGACCCCCATCAGGAATTTAAGTTATTTAGAGAAATCGACGAGTATATTTAATTATTCCAAATCACCGAGGCAAAACCAGAGGGTTTTCTTTTGCCAGACCTCTTTGAGCACGTCTCAATACCCTCCCATGAGCCCCCGAAGGAACTGGAAGCAAGTTCCAAAGCTCAGTTGAATTTTTCGACCCCCATCTGGAATTCAAGTTAATAGGAAAAATCAAAGAGTAAAGTAATTTGTTCGGCCTCACTGAGGCAAAACCAAACGGTTTTTGTTTGCAAGATCACTTTGAGCACGTCTACATACCCTCCCACGTGCCCTCAGAGGCAACATAAATAGGTTCTCATGCTCAGTTGAATTTTTGGACCCCCATCCGAAATTCAAGTTATTAAGAAAAATCGAAGAGTAAAGTAAATTATTCGGCCTCACTAAGGCAAAACCATATGGTTTTCTTTTCCCAAACCACTTTGAGCTTGTCCACATACCCTCCCACGCGCCCTCCGATGTGACAGAACCAGGTTCCCGTGCTCGGTTGAATTTTTTGACCCCCGTGAGGAATTCAAGTTACTAAGAAAAACTGAAGAGTAAAGTAATTTATTCGGCCTCACTGAGGCAAAACCGGAGCGTTTTCATCTGCCAGAACACTTTGAGCACATCCACATACCCTCCCACATGCCCTTAGAGGTGACATAACAAGGTCCCCATGCTCGGTTCAATTTTTTGACCCCTATCCGAAATTCAACTTATTAAGAAAATTTGAAGAATAAAGTAAATTAATTGGCCTCGCCGAGGCAAAACCAGAGGGTTTTCTTTTGCCAGACCACTTTGAGCACATCCACATACCCTCCGACGAGCCCTCAGAGGCGACCGAGCAAAGTTCCCATGCTCGGTTGAATTTTCTGACCCTCACTCGAAATTCATGTTATTAAGAAAAATTAAAGAGTAAAGTAAATTGTTCGGCCTCACCTAGGAAAAACCAGAGGGTTTTCGCTTCCAAGACAACTTCGAGCACGTCCACATACCCTCCCACGTGCATTCAGAGGCGACAGAACCTGGTTCCCATGCTCGGTTGAATTTTTTGACCCCATTCAAGAATTCATGGTATTAAGTAAAGTCGAAAAGTAAAGTAAATTGTTCGGCCTCACCGAGGTAAAACCAGAGGGTTTTCTTTTGCCATACCACTTTGAGCACATCCAGATACCCTCCCACGTGCATTCAGAGGCAATAAAACCAGGTTCTCATGCACGGTTGAATTTTTGGACCCCCATCCGAAATTCAAGTTATTAAGAAAAATTGAAGAGTCAGATAAATTATTCGGCATCACATAAGCAAAACCCGAGGGTTTTCCTTTGCAAGACCACTTTGAGCACATCAACAAACGATCCCACGACCCCTCAGAGGCGACAGTGTCAGGTTTTCAGGCTCGGTTGAATTTTCTGACCCCCATCAACATTTTCAGTTATTAAGAAAAATCGAAGAGTAAAGAAAATTGTTCAGCCTCATCGAGGCAAAATCGAAGGGTTTTCATTTGCCCGACCACTTTGAGCACGTCCACATACCCTCCCACGTGCCCTTGGATGGAACAGAACTAGATTCTCATGCTCGGTTGAATTTTGGACCCCCATCCGAAATTCAAGTCATTAAGAATGATCCCAGAGTAAAGTAAATGATTCGGCTTCACTAAGGCAAAACCAGAGGGTTTTCTTTTGCCAAACCACTTTCAGCACGTCCACATTCCCTCCCACGTGCATTAAGAGGCAATAGAACCAAGTTCTCATGCACGGTTGAACTTTGGACCCCATTCAAGAACTCAAGTTAATAAGAAAAATCGAAGAGTAAAGAAAATTATTCGGCCAAAGAGAGGAAAAATCATAGGGTTTTCTTTTGCTAGACCACTTTGAGCACATCCACATACCCTCCCACAAGCCCTCAGAAGCGACAGTACCAGGTTCCCATGCTCAGTTGAATTTTTTTAACCCATCAGGAATTCAAGTTATTAAGTAAAATCGAAGAGTAAAGTAAATTGTTCGGCATCACCGAGGCAAAAGCAGAGGGTTTTCTTTTGCCAGACCACTTTGAGCACATCCAGTTACCCTCCCACGACCCTCAAAGGTGGCAGAACCAATTCCCATGCTCGGTTGAATTTTTTGACCCTCATTACGAATTCAAGTTATTAAGTAAAATCGAAGAGTAAAGTATATTTTTCGGCCTAACCGAGGCAAAAACAAAGGGTTTTACTCCTCGATTTCGCTAAATAACTTGAATTCCTGATGGGGGTCGAAAAATTCAACCGAGCATGGGAACCTGGTTCTGCCACCTTTGAGGGTCGTGGGAGGGTATGTGGATGTGCTCAAAGTGGTCTGGCAAAAGAAAAACCATTGCTTTTGCCAGACCTCTTTGAGCACGTCCCAATACCCTCCCATAAGCTCCGAAAGGAACCGGAAGCAAGTTCCAAAGCTCGGTTGAATTTTTTAACCCCCATCCGGAATTCAAGTTATTAAGTAAAATCAAATAGTAAAGGAAATTGTTCGGCCTCACTGAGGCAAAACCATACGGTTTTGTTTGCCAGACCACTTTGAGCACGTCCACATACCCTCCCACGTGCCCTCAGAGGCAACAGAAATAGGTTCTGATGCTCATTTGAATTTTTGGACACCCATCTGACATTCAAGTTATTAAGAATAATGGAAGAGTAAAGTAAATTATTCGGCCTCACAAAGGCAAAACCAGAGGGTTTTCTTTTGCCAAACCACTTTGAGCACGTCCACATTCCCTCCCATGCGCATTCAGAGGCAATAGAATCAGGTTCTCATGCACGGTTGAACTTTTGGACCCCATTCAGGAACTCAAGTTAATAAGAAAAATTGAAGAGTAAAGAAAATTAATCGGCCAAAGAGAGGAAAAATCAGAAGGTTTTCTTTTGCCAGACCACTTTGAGCACATCCACATACCTTCCCACAAGCCCTCAGAAGCGACAGTACCAGGTTCTTATGGTCGGTTGAATTTTTTAACCCCCATCAGGAATTCAAGTTATCAAGTAAAATCAAAGAGTAAAGTATATTGTTCAGGCTCACCGAGGCAAAACCAGAGGGTTTTCTTTTGCCAGACCACTTTGAGCACATCCACATACCCTCCCACGACCCTCAAATGTGGCAGAACCAGGTTCCCATGCTCGGTTGAATTTTTTGACCCGCATTAGGAATTCAAGTTATTAAGTAAAATCGAAGAGTATAGTAAATTGTTCGGCCAAACCAAGGCAAAAACAGAGGGTTTTCTTTTGCCAGACCACTTTGAGCACATCCACATACCCTCCCACGACCCTCAAAGGTGGCAGAACGAGGTTCCCATGCTCGGTTGAATTTCGACCCCTTGAAGAATTCAATTTATTTAGAGAAATCGAGGAATAAATTTAATTATTCAAAATCACCGAGGCAAAACCAGAGGGTTTTCTTTTGCCAGACCTCTTTGAGCATGTCCCAATACCCTCCCATGAGCCCCAGAAGGAACCGGAAGCAAGTTCCAAAGCTCAGTTGAATTTTTTAACCCCCATCCGGAATTCAAGTTATTAAGTAAAATCAAATAGTAATGGAAATTGTTCGGCCCCACTGAGGCAAAACCAGACGATTTTGTTTGCCAGACCACTTTGAGCACATCCACATACCCTCCCACGTGCCCTCAGAGGCAACAGAAATAGGTTCTCATGCTCATTTGAATTTTTGGACTCCCATCCGAAATTCAAGTTATTAAGAAAAATCGAAGAGTAAAGTTAATTATTCGGCCTTACTAAGGAAAAACCAGAGCATTTTCTTTTGCCAAACCACTTTAAGCGCGCCCACATACCCTCCCACGCGCCCTCAGAGGTGACAAAACCAGGTTCCGAAGCTTGGTTGAATTTTTTGACCCCCGTCAAGAATTCAAGTTATTAAGAAAAATCGAAGAGTAAATTTAATTATTCGGCCTCACCAAGCAAAACCAGAGGGTTTTCTTTTGCCAGACCCCATTGAGCACGTCCAAATACCCTCCCATGAGCCCCTGAAGGAACTGAAAGCAAGTTCCAAAGCTCAGTTGAGTTTTTTGACCCCCATCCGGAATTCAAGTTAATGAGAAAACTGAAAGAGTATAGTAAATTGTCCGGCCTCACCGAGGTTAAACTAGAGGGTTTTTGTTTGCCAGACCGTTTTGGGCACGTCCACATACCCTCCCACGTGCCCTTGGAGGCAACAGAACTAGGTTCTCATGCCCGGTTGAATTTTTGGACCCCTATCCCAAATTCAAGTTATTAAGGAAAATCGAAGAGTAAAGTAAATTATTCGGCCTGACCAAGGCAAAACCAGAGGGTTTTCTTTTGCCAAACCACTTTGAGCACGTCCACATACCCTCCCACGCGCCCTCAGAGGTGACAGAACCAGATTCCCAAGCTCGGTTAAATTGTGCAGCCTCATCGAGGCCAAAACCAGAGGGTTTTCGTTTGCTAGACAACTTCAAGCACGTCCACATACCCTCCCTCGTGCCTTCAGAGGCAATTGAACCAGGTTCTCATGCACGGTTAAATTTTTGGATCCCCATCCGGAACTCAAGTTATTAAGAAAAATCAAAGAGTAAAGTAAATTATTAGGCCTCACTGAGGCAAAATCGGAGGGTTTTCATTTGCCTCACCACTTTGAGCACGTCCACATTCCCTCCCACGTGCATTCAGTGGCAATAGAACCAGGTTCTCATGCACGGTTGAATTTTTGGACCCTCATTAGGAACTCAAGTTAATAAGAGAAATAGAAGAGTAAAGAAAATTATTCTTCCAAATAGAGGAAAAATCAGAGGGTTTTTGTGGCGACCTCGCACCCCGGACCACTAACCCGGCCAGGAATGGTGTGCAGAATGCTGGGGCGGGATGCCCGGCGAAAGCATCTCCAACCACTTCTCAACCTCCATGAGGTGGTTGAGACCCTACGAGCCTTATCCCAAACAACAACATAATATAAAAAGGTTCTAAACAAAACTACCAACCGTATTAATCATCCAAGACAAGAGATACTCCATAAAAATGAACCATAAATAAAACCATCATAATCCCACATGGTCTTTCTAACAAGTCCCAACTAACCCATACTACAATATGGTAAGTGTTATAATTACATAATCCAAAATATAATACTTCATAATTTAAAACACAGTTCAATCAAAATGCCTCTCAACTCACATCGAGGCCTTGGATTCTCTCGCAGGCAAGGCCCTCAAGATATGACTACTCCTTTGCCCTTATTCGGGACAGAAGGACCTGAAAGAGGAAAATGAGGGTAAGCCAACTGTCACGCCCGGGGTTGCACAGCGTGCCCCCTACCCAGACGCTGGCGCACTCCCACCGCAGTGGGAGCGAATTGGTTCAATGCATACTCAAGTTGCGAAATCTAACCTTACGAGGAAGAGGTTGCGAGTTCGAAGTTGGGGGAGGCCCTCCCTGTGCTGTGGATTGTGCAGGGGGATAAATGATCTCGGTGACCGGCGTCCTTGTGTGGCGTGGCTGGCCGAGATGGGACAATATTATGGATCTATAATGGCTAGACATTCGCTCCCGCTGCGGTGGGAGTGCGCCCGCGTCTGGGTAGGGGGCACGCTGTGCAACCCAGGGTGTGACAAAAAGGCCTTATGTATACATAAGGCCTTTTTGTCACGCCCCGGCCGCAGCCGCGAAAGCGGGCGCACCACCAGGACCTCAGCCGTGTGGCGAACGCCTAGCCATTATGGATCCATAATATTGTCCCATCTCGGCCAGCCATGCCACACAAGGACGCCGGTCACCGAGATCATTTATCCCCCTGCACAATCCACAGCACAGGGAGGGCCTCCCCCAAGTTCGAACTCGCAACCTCTTCCTCATAAGGTTATATTTCGCAACTTGAGTACCCATTGAACCAATGGCTCAATGGGTACTCAAGTTGCGAAATATAACCTTATGAGGAAGAGGTTGCGAGTTCGAACTTGGGGGAGGCCCTCCCTGTGCTGTGGATTGTGCAGGGGGATAAATGATCTCGGTGACCGGCGTCCTTGTGTGGCATGGCTGGCCGAGATGGGACAATATTATGGATCCATAATGGCTAGGCGTTCGCCACACGACTGAGGTCCTGGTGGTGCGCCCGGGTTCGCGACTGCAGCCGGGGCGTGACACCAACGGTGCTCAGTGAATAAAATTCAAATATGCTATCAATACTCATCAATAAATATCATGTATGAATGTCAATGTGTAGCATGATTAAAAGCTCATAACATATAGATATCAAGCATTTATAATAAGTTTGATGCATGTAAAAGCTTATCAATTTGGATCCACATTCCACATGCATTGGGTTACTAGTGCACGTCTATTTCACCGTACCGTTGACCCCAATCATGTTTATTTGGGGTTACTAGTGCACGTCTATTTAACCGTACCGTTCTCATCCCCAAATATTTCCTTTTTAAAACCCTCCTATGACAAGGTTAAGTCCCCCTATTAGCCAGATAGATGGGCCCAACCAAAGTCATAAGGTTTTCTCAAATCAATGCATCATTCAAAACATTAGAACACATTCATGCTTGCAACATACAATATATATAAGTGATATGATGACATAAAAGATATAATCATAAATGAAGTCTACTCACAACCAAGCCTCGCGAGAGTATTTAACCACACATGACCACCAAATTGAATCAACCCGATCAAGATCTTGAAACATTCATCAATATCCTACCATACATCAATTCCTATGCTCAACCACATAGACATTACACATCAACCTTAAATCAGCCCACATATAGACAATAGGCCTAAATCCCGTCTAATCCCATCATTCAACTCAAATCACATGACTTAGGCCTCTAATGCATAGTTCTCATTCATAAACCATTCTATTAATAAAAAATAATGATTTTCAATTCCTTAGGCATAAACATGCCCAAATTAGGTCACTTGATTACAAGTAGGCCTAACCCATGATATGGTCACAACCACCAAATCAGTGGCATAATCAACCCTAATCATGCTTAATTAAACATAAGTTGCATCAATTCAATGATTCTAGGCCAAATGCATCAAAAGCCCTAAAATATGAAATTTTCCATACTTAGGCCATATTGCCGATTTACACTAGGTCAACATAGTTGACATGCAAGATATTTGGGAAGGTCTAAGTTCATATTCTAAATTTAAGTCTAATACAAGCAACCCTACCAATTCTTCATTTAATATTCTGTTCAGATGTATCAATCTACCAACAAAAATATGTAATCACAAAATCAACCGTACAAATTGAAGTATGTGAAGACGCAAACCTTTTGTCCAAATATCAGCCCAATCCAACGGTGGACCGAAAAGATAAGTATCTTTGATGAACAAGTCTCTAATCAGACAATTTATCCTTTCCTGTTGCAAATACTCGAACTCAGATGACTATATCACACAACATACTTAACCCATAAACATCTCCACCGTTCAGAATGCAGAAATATCAGTTGTAAACGACATGAGAAATCCAAACTTTCCGACCAGCTTTGTTTGAGAGGTTAGATCTCTTAGACGAAACCTCTAATCAAGATCTCCACCGACCAGAATGAATAACCATAAGCTACGAACTTGCTGACAAAGTGTGAGGTCAATCTGACCATATATCCCGAAGATCCAGCTCATTGATGAAAACGTTGCAGAGATTTTCCTCAAGCAACTCCCTCTTTCTTTCTCTTCTTCTTTCCTTTCCCTTCTTTTTTTTATTCTTTTCCTTTCCCTCCACTCACCTCACTTTCTAGCACCTCCTTGGAGAAGAGAAGTGGGCATGGGACACTTGTCCACTTTCATGCACCAACCTTCACATGTGTTGGTCTCATACTACCCATACCAACCACATGTAGTTTAACCAATCTCATGCTTCCATGTATTTTAAATGTCCAATCCATTTAATACACCAAATTCTCATTCTCATTTATCCTTTCATTCAATCAATCCTAACCCATATCAATTCATGGTTTAATGGGCCCATGCATAAATAATAACATATGCATTATACATCAATTTAGCATGACCCATATACAATTTATAATGCACATATTTATATACATTATCAAGCATCAACTATACAAACATTAAACAACCATCAAACAAACACCAAACATATCAAGGAAACACATAGAGTTTGGGCAAAATGCAATTGGGTTGTGGGCTAGATGAAATAATTTTCGGGGTGTCAGATTTCTTTTGCCTGACCACTTTGACCATAACCACATACCCTCCCACGAGCCCTCAGAAGCGACAGCACCAGGTTCCCGTACTCGGCTGAATTTTTTGACCCAAATCAGGAAATCAGGTTAGTAAGTAAAATCGAAGAGTAAAGTAAATTGTTCGGCCACATCGAGGCAAAAGCAAAGGGTTTTCTTTTGCCAGACCACTTTGAGCACATCCACATACCCTCCCACGACCCTCAAAGGTGGCAGAACCAAGTTCCCATACTCGGTTGAATTTTTCGACCCCCATCAGGAATTCAAGTTATTTAGAGAAATCGAGGAGTAAATTTAATTATTCCAAATCACCGAGGCAAAACCAGAGGGTTTTCTTTTGCAAGACCTCTTTGAGCACGTCCCAATACACTCCCATGAGCCCCCGAAGGAACCGGAAGCAAGTTCCAAAGCTCAGTTGAATTTTTTGACCCCCATCCGGAATTCAAGTTATTAAGTAAAATCAAATAGTAAAGTAAATTGTTCGGCCTCACTAAGGCAAAACCAGACGATTTTTGTTTGCCAGACCACTTTGAGCACGTCCACATACCCTCCCACGTGCCCTCAGAGGCAACAGAAAGAAGTTCTCAAGCTCGGTTGAATTTTTGGACCCCCATTCGAAATTCAAGTTATTAAGAAAAATCAAAGAGTAAAGTTAATTATTCGGTCTTACTAAGGCAAAACCTGAGCATTTTCTTTTGCCAAACCACTTTGAGCACGTGCACATACCCTCCCACGCGCCCTCAGAGGTGACAAAACCAGGTTCCCAAGCTCGGTTGAATTTTTTGACCCCGGTCAGGAATTCAAGTTATTAAGAAAAATCAAAGAGTAAATTTAATTATTCGGCCTCACCAAGCAAAACTAGAGGGTTTCTTTTGCCAGACCCCATTGAGCACGTCTGAATACCCACCCATGAGCCCCTGAAGGAACAAGACGCAAGTTCCAAAGCTCAGTTGAATTTTTTGACCCCCATCCGGAATTCAAGTCAAGAAGAAAACTCAAAGTGTAAAGTAAATTGTCCGGCCTCACCGAGGTTAAACTAGAGGGTTTATTTTGCCAGACCGTTTTGGGCACGTCCACATACCCTTCCACACGCCCTTGGAGGCAACAGAACTAGGTTCTGATGCTCGGTTGAATTTTTGGACCCCCATCCGGAATTCAAGTTATTAAGAATAGTCGAAGAGTAAAGTAAATTACTCGGCCTAACTAAGGCAAAACCAGAGGGTTTTCTTTTGCCGAACCACTTTGAGCACATCCACATACCCTGCCAAGCGCCCTCAGAGGTGACAGAACCATATTCCCAAGCTCGGTTGAATTTTTTGACCCCCTTCAGGAATTCAAGTTGTTAAGAAAAATCGAAAAGTAAAGTAAATTGTTCGGCCTCACCAAGGCAAAACCATGGGTTTTCGTTTGCCTGACCAGTTTGAGCACATCCACATACCCTCCCACGAACCTCAAAGGTGGCAGAAGTTGGTTCCGGTGCTCGGTTGAATTTTTTGACCCCCATCTTGAATTCAAGTTATTAAGAAAAATAAAAGAGTAAAGTAAATTGTGCGGCCTCATCGAGTCTAAACCAGAGGGTTTTCGTTTGCAAGACAACTTCGACCACGTCCACATATCCTCCCATGTGCATTCGGAGGCAATAGAACCAGGTTCTCATGCACGGTTGAATTTTTGGACCCAATCCGGAATTCAAGTTATTAAGAAAAATCGAAGAGTAAAGTAAATTATTCGGCCTCACTGAGGCAAAACCGGAGGGTTTTCTTTTGCCTCACCACTTTAAGCACGTCCACATTCTCTCCCACGTGCATTCAGAGGCAATAGAACCAGGTTCTTATGCATGGTTGAATTTTTGGACCCCCATCAAGAACTCAAGTTAATAAGAAAAATCGAACAGTAAAGAAAATTATTCGGCCAAACAGAGGAAAAATCAGAGGGTTTTCTTTTGCCAGATCCTTTGAGCACATCCACATACCCTCCCACGAGCCTTTAGAAGCGACAGTAAAAGGTTCCCATGCTCGGCAAATTTTTTTTACCCAAATCAGGAATTCAAGTTATTAAGAAAAATCGAAGAGTAAAGTAAATTGATCGGCCTCACCAAGGCAAAACCAGAGAATTTTATTTTGCCAGACCATTGTGAGCACATCCACATACCCTCCCACGAGCCGTCAGAGGTGACAGAACCAGGTTCCCTTCTCGGTTGAATTTTTTGACCCCCATCAGGAATTCAAGTTATTAAGAAAAATTGAAGAGTAAATTTAATTATTCGGTCTCACCAAGCAAAACCAGGGGGTTTTGTTTTGCCAGACCCCTTTGAGCACGTCTCAATACCCTCCAATGAGCCCCTGAAGGAATCAGAAGCAAGTTCCAAAGCTCAGTTGAATTTTTTGAACCCCATCCGGAGTTCAAACAATTAAGAAAAATCAAAGAGTTAAATAAATTGTTCGGCCTCACCGAGGAAAAACCATAGGGTTTTTTTTTGCCAGACCGCTTTGACCTCATAAACAAACCCTCCCACGAGCCCTTGGAGGCAACAGAACTAGGATCTCATGGTCGGTTGAATTTTTGGACCCCCATCCGGAATTCAAGTTATTAAGAAAAATCGAAGAGTAATGTAAATTATTCGGCCTCACCGAGGCAAAACCAGTGGGTTTTGTTTTGCTAGACCACTTTGTTCACGTCCACATACCATCCCACGCGCCATCAGAGGCGACAAAACTAGGTTCCCATGCTCGGTTGAAGTTTTTGACCCCCATCCGGCATTCTAGTTATTAGGAAAAATCAAGGAGTAAAGTAAATTGTTCGACCTCACAGAGGCAAAACCAAAGGGTTTTCGTTTGCAAGACAACTTCGAGCACGTCCACATACCCTCCCACGTGCATTCAAAGGCAATAGAACCAAATTCTCATGCAAGGTTGAAATTTTGGACCCCCATCAGGAACTCAAGTTAATAAGAAAAATCGAGAAGTAAAGAAAATTATTCGGCCTCACAGAGGAAAAATCAGAGGGTTTTGTTTTGCCAAACCATTTGAGCACATCCACATACCCTCCCACGAGCTTTCAGAAGCGGCCGAAAAAGGTTCCTATGCTCGGTTGAATTTTTTTTGTCTCGCATCAGGAATTTAAGTTATTAAGAAAAATCGAATAATAAAGTAAATTATTCGGTCAATCCGAGGCAAAACTGGAGGGTTTTCTTTTGCGAAACCACTTTGAGCACGTCGACATACCTTCCTACTCGCCCACAGAGGCGACAGAACAAGGTTACCATGCTCCGCTGAAGTTTTTGACCCTAATCAGGAATTCAAGTTATTAAGAAAAATTGAAGAGTAAAGTAAATTCTTCGGCCTCACCGAGGCAAAACCAGAGGGTTTTCTTTTGCCAGACCATTGTGAACACATCTACATACCCTCCCACGACCCCTCAGAGGTGACAGAACCAGGTTTGCTTCTCGGTTGAATTTTTTGACCCCCATCAGGAATTCAAGTTATTACGAAAAATTGAAGAGTAAATTTAAATATTCGGCCTCACAGAGCAAAACCATATTCTTTTTGCTTGCCAGACCGCTTTGAGCATGTCCACATACCCTCCCACGTGCCCTTGGAGGCAACAGAACTACGTTCTCATGCTCGGTTGAATTTTTGGACCCTCACCCGAAATTCAAGTTATGAAAAAAAATCGAAGGGTAAAGTAAATTATTCGGCCTCACCGAGGCAAACCCAGAGGGTTTTCTTTTGCTAGACAAGTTTGAGCACGTCCAAATACAATCCAACGCGCCCTCAGAGGCGACAAAACTAGGTTCCCATGCTCGGTTGATTTTTTTGACCCCCATCCAGAATCCAAGTTATTAAGAAAAATATTGACTAAAGTGAATTGTTCGGCCTCACAGAGGCAAAACCAGAGGGTTTTCGTTTGCAAGACAACTTCGAGTACGTCCACATACGCTCCCACGTGCAGTCAAAGGCAATAGAAACAGGTTCTCATGCACGGTTGAATTTTTGGGCCCCTATCAGGAACTCAAGTTAATAAGAAAAATCGAAGAGTAAATAAAATTATTCATCATCACGGTGGAAAAATCAGAGGGTTTTCTTTTGCCAGACCACTTTGAGCACATCCACATACCCTCCCACGAGCCCTCAGAAGCGACAGAACCAGGTTCCCATGCTCGGCTGAATTTTTTGACCCCAATCAGGAATTCAAGTTATTAAAAAAAA
>JAYMFD010002605.1:0-30920 GCA_035771175.1 Paratinospora sagittata | reverse complement strand
CGGGACCTGCAGAAAGTGATTTTCACTCTATTCTTCGTGAAATTAATATCTAAACTAGATGTAACGATTCTAGCGGAGTAATTTTAGCTATGAGAGTTGTTTTACAATGTTTTCAAAATTGGGGTTTTTACCCAACTTGGATGAAAATTTGTTCAAAAGGTGGAAAAACACTCCCTAGACTATAGGAGCCCCGAATATGTGGTTCGATTTCAATTATGTGTTCATTTGAAATTTTTATAGCCGTTAGAAGTTTGATGGAAGTTAGAGTTATATTAGAAACCTTTCGAATCATATTAAAACCCAATGAAACTCCAGTTGAAGGCTGTAGAATGGTAGAATGAACTGTTGTGAGTCCATCGATGCTAAGTTCATGATTTTTGGAGACCGTTTGACAATTTTAGTAAAAATTTACATCTTTTCAATGAATAGTGATGATGTGAACAGCACCGTAAATAGTACTGTGATTATATCCGGTGAATAAAATGGAATTAGAATCCAATGAAACTCCGGTTTGAGATCATAGAATCGTAGAGAACTGAATTTTGGACGTTTCGATACTAAGATCGTGATTTTTGGATATGATTTGATATTTTTAGTAGCTAAATATATGAATTTCGTGAGTAAAATTGACTTTGGATGCCTCCGCAAACGTGTAAAACCTTAGTAAAATACCTGTTGAAGGTAGTAGAATGGTAGTATGACGAATTTTACACGTGTCGATGTAGACAGAATAATTTTAGGAATGTATTATATTTTTAATAAAATTGATATATGTTCCAGGAGAAAAATAAAACTGAGAACTAGTGAAAATATGAATTGGAAATCTATTTTCACTGTTCTTTCTTGTGGAAATATCTAGATTGACCATGGAAATGAGATAGTAGTTTCTTCAACTGCTTATGAGTCCCAAATGGAGTTGGAATCTAAATTCATAGATATAATATTTGTCACGCCTGGGTTGCACACAAAGTGCCCCCTACCCAGGGTGATAGGGACTTAATACCCTCAGCCTTTATGGATGCCATAATATTGTTCCACTCTCGTACAACCAGCTACATAAGTGCTCTTGTACGCAGAGTCCTTTATCGACACTATTCACTATTCATGAATAGTGTCGGGCCTCCCCAAGTTTCGAACCCGAGACCTTATATTCATAAGGTTTAAATTCGAATCTTGAGTAAGGCCTGACACTATTCATGAATAGTGAATAGTGTCGATAAAAGACTCTGCGTACAAGAGCACTTATGTAGCTGGCTATACGAGAGTGGAACAATATTATGGCATCCATAAAGGCTGAGGGTATTAAGTCCCTATCACCCTGGGTAGGGGCACTTTGTGTGCAACCCAAGCGTGACAAAAAGGCCTCATTGGCTCAATGGTTACTCAAAATGTGAAATTAGACTCTTTAAGGGAGGTCTCGAGTTCGATTCTGGGGGAGGCCCTGCACTATTTATGAATAGTGGCAGACAAATAATCGTTTCGATGTAGACCAGCTGCGGTTGGGTTGCTACATGGCGATATGACAATATTATGTGGTACTATGGCTAGGCGTTCGTCCCGAGGGGGTGCGCCCACACCTGGGTAGGGGGCACGCTGTGCAACCCAGGGTGTGACAATATTTTTCAGGTGGATCTTTATTATTAGTGATTTGAAGTGAGTTGAGAAATTGAATAAGTAAATAGATATGAGTAAATGAAATTGAATTATGGAGTGGTTAGGTTGAAGTTGTTGGATTTAAATTGGAGCTGGACTCGAAAGAGGTGGAGATTGTAATTAAGTTGAAAAATCCTGTGCTGTGAGTATATTTTCTTGATTTTGGTTCTTGTATGGCATTTTAAATATATGAAATATTTGAATGTAAATATGCTATGCATATATTGTTGCATTGTGTTTTAATTGACATTCATAAATGATTTCTTTTTAGCATTGGAGCATGTGAGACTTGCAAAGGCAAGTTGGTGTCATTTCGTTAGGAATTAGACCCGGATGAGTGTTATGCGTAACCTCATTGTCAGTAGGTCTGTCCTAACAAGGATTGGAGATCCTTGAAATGACTGTGAATTGGGTAATGAGAGGCTATGACTACCTTGTAACGGCCATACAAGGGTTAGGCCCGCTCTTTTGCCTTGAAGGAGGGAGATTGTGGATTTCGTGGAAAAAGAATGCATTGTTTTCTTGAAAACTCATTAAATCTATGTTGTTGACATGTATGATATATTCGTTGAATGATGCATGTGTTTAATACTTGTTTGAAATGATTTTAAATGCCATATTTTCCTAAATGTATATAAGTGTCATATCAAGAAATATATTCACTGAGCTGTTGATTGCTCACTCCATCCCTTTAATATTTCAGGTACAAAATTAAAAGGAAAAAAGGAAAGTTAGAGAGTGATAGACTCGTGACTCGGATCGTTACTTTATTGATGTATGTATGCATTATACTTGTGTTAGTTTGATATATATATATATATATCACACATTATATATATGTATTATAGAATGGATGTGTGGGCATATACAAGATAGCTAACTATATTGGATTATGAAATGCTAATGATGATATGACTTGATAAATGAATGAAATGAGAATGACTAGATGTGTGGAATGAATGAAATGAGTGGAATGATGATTATCTATATGTATATATATTTGATTTGATTTGTGGTATATCAGGAAAAAAATGTGAATTGTTCATTTTATCGGGAGGTGTGTCAAAATTTTTATAAATTTTGGGAATTATTGTGAATGTTCGTTGAGGCTGACAGTGTATTATATACTGTATATGGGTATGTACAATGTATAGTACACTGTGCCGATCATGACGTCAGCCTATGTCAGGGGTGTCTTGACAATATTGGTATCTGAGCTTAGGTTTAAAATTCTTAAAAAGATAAAAGCTTTATGATATTATGATTGATTGTATGGGTATATATATGGGTAGTCCTATTATGTTGAGCCTAATCCAATATGTTATCCTGACGGAGGATCACCTGTGTCGGTGAATTCCAAATTTGGAAAAGACCAGCCAAGATTAATAATGAAAATTGCTGATCACGAAAGGATCAGAAGGTTGAAAGAAAAAGAACTGGATGTAATCCAGTGATAATAAATTATATAACTTATATATGGCTAGTAACTACCCAACAACAACGAAATGCACAACTTATGAGCTTGTGACAAAGTTGTAATGTGAGAAAGACAGAGGCTTGAACCATTGATAGCTCCAGATGTGGGTGCTAATGGTGTGGGTACTTCTGTAAAAAAACATATATAGTTAAGACTGAAGTAAAAATAAAATAAATAGAAGGTCTCAATGATAAGCCAGATGAACTGAAAATATATGTGCAAGTTATGGAAACTGTCAGGAGAAGAGACTTTCCTATCTTAACTGGCAGTCTGATAGTAGACGGAGTAAAGAATTTGTGACTCTAAGTGGAGACTAATGATAATGATAAAAGAATTTGCGAATCTGAAAATGATAAAACAAGTTAGCTAGGTTTAAGTTAACTAATGATAAAAGATAATAGAAAATTTGGTTAAGGACTCCTGAGATGATTAAGGCATGAGATTAATTAAAGAAGCTATTTTATAAGGGCTTCTATCATTATGCTGAAATTGATTTAAGGCATGAAAAAGTGTATCTTGTTACAATGTAGTGACGTGCCTAACCATAAATAGAAACATGAATTAAATAAACTGGTATAGTTTATTTTTGGAATGGATACTCTGAGAATGATAACGATCTAGAATAAATTTTAGGATCCTATACAACATGTTTGATAATTGTTGGGCTATAAATATATACGCAAGTTGTGAGGCAGCCTATAACTTTCGGGTCAGCCAAAGCTGCGGTGAAATTGTTAACCCAAGCAATATTAGTGATATAGCTTGTACTGCCATTTGAAGTCGAGTCATCAACACAAGTGTTAAGTAAAAGGAGACATAAGTAATGTAAGGAAATGTTGGGGCAAGAATATGAAATTTAAGATAAGCGAAACATTGAGTAAGGTTGAGATGTTGGCAATATTAGTGACTCTAATTTTGTTAGCACATGACCCAATAAAAATGGGAAAAAGAAAAGTGATGTTAACGAATTATGAAAACCAGAAGTGGTTTCCATTGCCTGAGCAGGAGTCACAGACTGCGTACGTTGTATCTCGACCAATAATTGTCTATTATCAATCTAAAAAAGATAAAAGTAAATAAAGAAACACGAGAGGTGTTAATCTCCAATTAGTCGATATAGAATGCCCCAATATTTTTTATCAATGTGACCCCACCAGATTTAGAGAATAAATTAAAGGAAATACAAGACCAGATCTAGATTTTAGAGAATAAATTAAAGGAAATACAAGACCAAATCCAAAGATTAGGAAGACGTTGATAACAGGTATGATCAACATTATGTTATTGTGTATATTTTGATGTATTGTTGGATCTATTTGGTCCTTTATCTCTGGTGATATGGTAGACAGATTGTATTACCTTCTGTTATAATAGTATATCATTGATTGTGAGTATGCTTACAGGAGAAAGAATCTACCTTGATATGGTCAGCAAATATTATGTGTAATAAATATGAGGGTCATCAAGTAAGTATGGACTTTAAAATATGAAATTTTTTCTGAATAAGTGAAAAATCTTCATTTTGAATCTCGAGGAATTTATACCCTCAAAATCTTCTATCTAAGATAAGATAATTATTGACGAGGAAATGGAGAATATGGCTAGTACAAAGCCATTGAGAGTAACGTAATAAAGCATGCAGTTGATTAAAATTCCTGTGGTGAGCTAGTATATTGGAGTATTCTCTGATGAATTATTAAAATTGCCACCTAGACAGGAGATTGATAGCATATAAAACTGATGCTACTATAACATGTATCTCCATTCCTTCATATAAAGAGTACCTGAGGAATTGTGAGGATTTAAGGTGTAGGTAAAGGTGTTAATGAGCAACAGATTTATTATCCTTGATATGTCACCTTGGAGAGCATTTGTGCTAATATGGAAAGAAGGTACAGGGAAATATGTTTAAGTATGAATTACTGTTAACTGAGCAAGGTAACAATAAAGAATGAATATCCTTTACTATGGATAGATGGTCGAATTCGATTAACTAAATGGAGCCAAATCTTTAAGATCATGTTGAGATCTAGGCACCATCAGTTAAGAATTCGAGAAAAGGATGTAATGCAAACTATTTTAAGACAAGATATGGATATTATGAAATTTTGGTAACCTTGATTAATGTGTCAATCACGTTTATAGGATTGATGCAGTGGGTATATGAACCATATCTTGGTCATCACATAGTCTTTGATGATGATATATGCAATTGTCCCAAGAAATGAGAGGAGTATGAATAACACATCGGAATTATCTTGTAGTCACTGAGAGAGCACCGATTGAGTGCCAAGCTCGGTGAATATGAGTTTTGAATATACTTATGATGAAACTTTTTGGATCACGTGACTAGTTTAAATAGTATCTTTAAGGATGCTGGACAGGTCAAAGTGATCATAGTACTGTTAAAACTGATGTCAATAATGGAAATCAGAAGTTCTCTGGTATTAGTTGTATGTTATAGAAAGTGTGTGGAAAGATCCTTGAAGCTATCTGTTCCACTCACGAAACTAAACCAGATGAATGCTATATAATGTGTGGACCGTTGTGCATGAGAAAGCTCTCACAGTATTACATGTTATTACTATTTTCAAAACCTGGAAGTAATTGTGATTGATGAATATCACGTCTAGATCTAGGTTGTGCATTGATACAAAAGGATAGGTTAATTACTTGTGTCTCCAGATATTTGGTAGTGCACGAGAATAACTATCCTGAGAGTGAATAAAAATTTGTTGGTAGTTATTTGGAAATAATGAGAGCATTGCCTCTATAATAAAAAGGTCACACTATCTTCAGATTTTAAGAGTCTGAAGTAATTATTTGAATGGAAAGAAACTAAGTATGAGGTAATAAATGTGGCAAGAATTCCCGAAGGATTTGATTTTATATTGAATTATTATCCTGGGAAAGACCAATATGTTGCTGAGGCATTGAGCAGGAAACAAGCTGAAACTGGAGTAGTATCTATCAGTTAGCTATAAATGGAGATTGTTGTGAGTGAGAGTTACAGTTATGAGTGTACTCTCTATTACTCCATGTGTTGATATTTGTGCTCGGGGGCATGTTCAGCTGATTGATACTCATATTCAGAGAGTAAGATTTATGATGAGACGAGTATGATATCAGTATGAAAGATTATGGAATTGGTAATATAGATTGTGTTAAATGAAGATGGGATTCAAATGGTATCTTATGGGTTATGGGTAGATATGATACCATCTAGATGACCATTGATGAACTGATAAGTCTATGTATTCTTCCAATAAACACCAGAATTCTATTGATAGACTAAGCATATTGTATATGTGTGAGATAGGGAGATTTTATGGGAGTACTCAGATATTTATCATGTCGGATTAAGATCCGAAGATTGTGTCGAAGTGTGATATATGATGCAGACTCAATTTGGTACTCATCTCCTTCTCAGTGTGATATTTTATTCTCAGACTGGTTGACAGACTGAAAGAGTGACTTTGATGCTTGTGAGCATGCTCGGGTCTGGTATACTTGAATTTTGGTGAAAGTTGGAAGGAATATTATATGTGTGTGTAAACGTATGTGTACAGATAGCTATTATAATAGCATAATGATGGCACTCTAAAGGTTTGATAGTAAACCTTATAGATCTCCAACTTGTTGATTTGAAAGTATGGAGTTATTGTTATTGGTGCCACAAGATATTATTAAATACACAAGGTTGGTATATAGGCCTTGAAATTTATTGTGGCTAACTCAGTTTTGCTAAGGGTCTTGCCACATAAAGGCCAAATGAGATTTGGGATGAAAGGAAAGCTCGCACCTCGATTTGTTGGACCATTAGAGATCCTTGATAGGATAGGTCCATTGGCATACCGATTTGCTCTACTGTCACAGTTGATAAGTGTCCGAAATAGTTTATATATATTGATGTTAAGGAAATGTCATTCGAATTCCATATATGTTATGGATATAACTCAACTCTAAGTTGGGGAGGATACCACGTATCAAGAAGAACAAACATGGGAACGGAAATATAAAATGCGGGAGCAGTTTTTTGGGATTGAGTATCACTTGAGGAGTATTCCTTGATTCTAAATTTCAAGGATGAAATTCCTTAAGTTGGGGAGATTGTAACACCCCGTAATTTTAATTAAATACATACGTAGAATTACACGTATATTGAGATGTATAATACACATATTTTATAAGCAAGAGGCAAATCTATGTGTATATGATAAATAAATAAAATTATTAAATGAAGATGATACATATGAGATCATCCAAATATGGGTGCTTACAAGTTAAAAAAAAAAGCCGCAGAGAAGAAAGAAAGCAGAACGGGAAGGGAAGAGGAAACATAGGCAAAACGCGGGATTTTCGTGAAATCGGGGACCTGCGGTAAGTGATTTTCACTCTATTTCTTCGTGAAATTAATATCTAAGCTAGATGTAACGATTCTAGAGAAGGAATTTTAGCTATGGGAGTTGTTTTACAATGTTTTCAAAATTAGGGTTTTTACCCAACTTGGACGAAAATTTGTTCGAAAGGTGGAAAAACACTCCGTAGACTGTAGGAGCCCCGAATATGTGGTTCGATTTCAATTATGGGTTCATTGGAAATTCTTATAGCCGTTAGAAGTTTGTTGGAAGTTAGAGTTATATTAGAAACCTTTCGAATCATATTAAAACCACTGAAACTCCAGTTGAAGGCTATAGAATGGTAGAATGAACTGTTGTGAGTCCATCGATACTAAGTTCATGATTTTTGAAGACCGTTTGACAATTTTAGTAAAAATTTACATCTTTTCAATGAATAGTGACGACGTGAACAGTACCATAAATAGTACTGTGATTATATCCGGGGAATAAAATGGAATTAGAATCCAATGAAACTCCGGTTTGAGATCATAGAATCGTAGAGAACTGAATTCCGGACGTTTCGATACTAAGATCGTGATTTTTGGATATGATTTGATATTTTTAGTAGCTAAATATATGATTTTCATGAGTAAAATTAACTTTAGATGCCTCCGCGAACGTGTAAAACCTTAATAAAATACCTGTTAAAGGTAGTATGACGGATTTTACACCTATCGATGTAGACAGAATAATTTTAGGAATGTATTATATTTTTAATAAAATTGATATATGTTCCAGGAGAAAAATAAATTTGAGAACTAGTGAAAATATGAATTGGAAATCTATTTTCACTGTTCTTTCTTGTGGAAATATCTAGATTGACCACGGAAATGAGATAGTAGTTTCTTCAACTGCTTATGAGTCCTAAATGGAGTTGGAATCTAAATTCACAGATATAATATTTTTTAGGTGGATCTTTATTATTAGTGATTTGAAGTGAGTTTGAGAAATTAAATATGTAAATAGATATGAATAAATGAAATTGAATTATGGAGTGGTTGTGACAGGTTGAGTTAGTTGGATTTAAATTGGAGCTGGACTCAAAAGCCGGAGATTGTTATTAAGTTGAAAAGTCCTGTACCGTGAGTATATTTTCTTGATTTTGGTTCTTGTATGGCATTTTAAATATATGAAATGTTTGAATGTAAATATGCTATGCATATATTGTTGTATTGTGTTTTAATTAGCATTCATAAATAATTTCTTTTTAGCATTGGAGCATGTGAGACTTGCAAAGGAAAGTTGGTGTCATTTCGTTAGGAATTTGACTCGGATGAGTGTTATGCGTAACCTCATTGTCAGTAGGCCTGTCCTAACAAGGATTGGAGATCCTTGAAATGACTGTGAATTGGGTAATGAGAGGCTGTGGCTACCTTGTAACGGCCATACAAGGGTTAGACCCGCTCTCTTGCCTTGAAGGAGGGAGATTGTGGATTTCATGGAAAAAGAATGCATTGTTTTCTTGAAAACTCATTAAATCTATGTTGTTGACATGTATGATATATTCGTTGAATGATGCATGTGTTTAATACTTGTTTGAAATGATTTTAAATGCCATATTTTCCTAAATGTATATAAGTGCCATATCAAGAAATATATTCACTGAACTGTTGATTGCTCACTCCATCCCTTTAATATTTCAGGTACATAATTAAAAGGAAAAAAGGAAAGTTAAGGAGTGATCGATTCGTGACTCGGATAGTTACTTTAATGATGTATGTATGCATTATACTTGTGTTAGTTTGATATATATATATATATATATATATATATATATATATATATATATATATATATATCACACATTATATATATGTATTATCATCTAGATGGGATGTGTGGGCATATACAAGATAGCTAACTATATTGGATTATGAAATGCTAATGATGATATGATTTGATAAATGAATGAAATGAGATTGACTAGATGTGTGGAATGAATGAAATGAATGGAATGATGATTATCTATATATATATATTTGATTTGATTTGTGGTATATTAGGTAAAAAATGTAAATTGTTCATTTTACGGGGAGGTGCTGTCAAAATTTCTATAAATTTTGGGAATTATTGTGAATGTCCGTTGAGGCTGACAGTGTATTATATACTGTATATGGGTATGTACAGTGTATAGTACACTGTGCCGATGACGTCAGCCTACGTCAGGGGCGTCGTGACAAAGGTTCAGCAAGCATTGTAAGTATTTCTGAGGTTTTTTGGTAAGCAAATCCTCTTCCTATCACTTTGCATTTTAAATGGCTTCTCAGCCACCGGGAAGTTCTCTCGCTGAGAACGGTGTTTGTAAAAAGGTAGCTCACACCTGTGAAGTGAGTGTGTAAACAATTTTGATCCTCACCTTTGAAGTAGGATCCTTAATGGGGTTTTGGAAAATCTTGATCGGGGAGATCAAGTCGTGAAGACAGACTTCAAGAGCCGAACCACGTTAAAATCGTTGTGTGTTGTACCTTTTCTTGTTGTTTTTATTTCATTGCCTGCAACTATTTTTTTATAGGTTTTAAATCCTACAAATCGTCCAATTCACCCCCTTCTTGGACTTTATCTTGGCCAACAAATGGTATCAGAACAGGTAACCTATTAAAGATCTAACAATCTTTGATACCCATGACAGGGAATAGTTCAAAGGATTGCACATTCGGTGAAGGACAGTCCACCCACAGACCACCACTATTCAAGGGTGATAACTACCTTCATGGAAGACTAGGATGAGATTCTACCTTAGAACCCAAGTCATAGCAATGTGGGATGTTGGGATGAATGGCTATCAAACACCTACTAAGATTGTAATAGGTTTAGCTATCGCTAAGGGTGTAGATGGGTAGAGTGCAAAAGAAAAGAAGAGAAAACTCCTAAATAACCAGGTCGTGAACATCCTATTTTGTAGTCTTTCTAATGATGAGTATTGGCCCAGAAATGTGTCCAAGAGAGGGGGGTTAATTGGACTAGTTTAGCAACTCGAGGCTTTTTGATCTTTCAAAATTAAACAATGACAAAAAATTAAAATGCATCAGAGGATAATCAGTGAACACAAAAGATTTATAGTAGTTCAGCTATATGCCTACCTCCACTACCTAACCTCCCCAATTAGGATTTCTCAAACTTCCACTAATGATCACTTTTCACAGGTGAGGATCAAACCTACTGCAACTTCTTAACTTCACAGGTGTGAGACAATCTTACAATACTCAACTTGCGGGTATGAGCCTACCTGAACACTCAAGTTACGGGTGTGAGTCTACTTAAACACTCAACTTACGGGTGTGAGTCAACCTAAACTATCCTTACTCTAAAGATAAGTGAGCAACGTAACTAGCTGCGACAGATTACAACTTGTAATCTAATACAATACACTTTTACAGAATAATCTCTGAACCTTTACTCAATGTCTTTTCAACAAAATGACAGAGTTTTGAAAAGCAATTGAAATGAGTAAAGTAAAAAAAAAAAATTTCTACCTTTGGATTCTCAAAAGAATATGAAATAAGCTCAACTAATCTAAAGAGAAAAATGCTTTTAAAAACACAGAGTTTGCAGCAAAAGAGATTTCTTTGAAACGACTTAACTTTCAAATAGTGCAAGATCAGTTTTTCTAAAAGGTCTTTCTTTCTCATGTTCAAAATGGAATATATATAGACTAAGAAAGAGCCAAGTTCAATTTTGAATACTTTGAGACCATTGAGAAATAAGTTTGAATTTCAAGTCAAAACGCCTCATTTCTTTCATGGAAATGGTATGAACAGAGACATTGAGAATTTCTGATCAAAAAGAGTTTACACAAAATAGGAACGGAGATCAGAAAACAACTTTTTAGAAATACAGATGACAATGTCAGATTTTCTAACATAGAGATCAATAGCGTCCTAAAGCAATATGAGCCTCCTGCTAGACACACCCATAAATTTCCTAGAAATTTTGAGCTTCCTACATTAGTAAGAACGTCTTGTCAAGTTGGCTTGATGGATTTTAAGTGAGTTGGCCACTACTTGAGGGTCCTGAAGACTCATGAGCATCCTGCTTGAAACTAAGAATTTGAAATTCTTTTGTGTTTTGAAATCGAATTGGACTAAAATCATTTTGGATCAAGTTAAACCATTCTAAAGATCATTTAAAAACATTTTTTGAATCAGATTGAGCATTTTGAAACTTGATTGAAGTCAGATTGAAGTCAGATTGAAGTTTGATAGTTGAAATCAAATTTTGTGAGTTAAAAACTCATTTTGAAAACATTTGGTCATCAAACTAAAAGTTATTGAGTAATGACTCTATAATCCTAAATCAATCTAAAAGACTTCTAAATATAGTACTTGCATTTTGAGTCTTGATTGATCATGACTTGAGATCCTTTTTAAATGTTCTTCTTGTAATTGAAAGATTTTGGTTTAAGACAGTTTGAGTTATAATTGAAACACTTAACAAATGGATTAGATCAACAGATGGAGTAGTTTGTAATCATCAAAATATATATCATGGGGTTCATTGAAATAAAAATGAGTTCAATAGGGTGAGTTCTTGTGAAACAACAAAAGAAATATGGCAAAAACTTGAAGTGACTCATGAGGGAACCTTACAAGTCAGAAAGGCCAAGCTCCAAATGTTGGTGGAGAAGTATGAGACTTATAGGATGGAGGAGTCCGAAAGTATTGTTGAGGCAATAACGAGGTTCACAAAGAACCTTAATAAGATGAAGACCCTCGGAAAGGTCTATGACCAAGAAGAAACCGTTAGGAAGTTTCTAAGAGGTTTACCCAAGATTTGGAAACCAAAGGCCACAACCATAGAAGAAGCTAAGAATCTGGCAAAATATACCTTTGATGAACTATGTGGTTCTTTGATGGTTCATGAGCTAAAGTTCAAGGACAACTCAACCCCACCTAAAGTAGATGATAAGGGGAAGAAACACCACGCACTTAATGCGGGTACTAATTCAGAGTGCTCATCAGATAGTGATACTACCAATGATGATGTTGCCATGCTCTCTAGAAAACTAAAATGTCTTATTAGAAGAAAGGGAAAGGCTAGCTCTACCCCAAAATTCCATAAAGGAAAGAAGTTTGGAGCCAAGCCTAGTGAGCTAATATATTTTGGTTGTAACAAACCAGAACATATTAAGAGTGAATGTCCTCACTAGATGAGAAAGAGCTTCAACTCAAAAAGGAAGGACAAGGTAAAGGCAGTGATTCCAACTCAAGTGAGAATGAATCCGATTCGGCAAATGGAAAGGCAGTGATTTGTCTCATGGCAAACACTAGGGTAAAATTTGAACCATTTGATGAATGCGACGATATTTTTTACTCTACTGATTTTGAATATGTTAAACCTTGTTTTAATAGAGAGGTCATAAAAAACACCAAGCTTAAGAAGACCTTAATGAAAGCCTTTGAAGAGATTGAATCTCAACAAGAGGCCATTGATACCTTGACCTTAGAAAAAGAAAAGATGACTAAAGAGATTGAGACACTTAAGGCAAGTGTTGATGACTTGACCAATGTTGTAAATAAATTCACAGATGGTGTCACACCCCACGGATGTGATGGGTACCTCCTACTCGAGCGTACCCCAGCCATAACACCACATAATATTGTCCCATCCCAATACACAGCCCACTCAACAGTGTCTAGTACCCCCGGGATCATTTGTCCACACAGTTCACACATGAACAGTGCTTATACATAAAGCCTTTTTTGTCACACCCTGCGGATGTGATGGGTACCTCATCGAGCGTACCCCAGCCACTATGATCCAATAATATTGTCCCATCCCAGTACACAACCCACTCAACAGTGTCTAGTACCCCTGAGATCATTTGTCCACATTGTTCACACATGAACAGTGCTTATACATAAAACATTTTTTGTTACACCCCGCGGATGTGATGGGTACCTAATCGAGCGTACCCCAGCCAATATGATCGCATAATATTGTCCCATCCCAGTACACAGCCCATTCAACAGTGTTTAGTACCCTCGGGATCATTTGTCCACATTGTTCACACATGAACAGTGCTTATACGTAAGGCCTTTTTTGTGACGCCCCGCGGATGTGATGGGTACCTCATTGAGCGTACCCCAGCCACTATATAATTCCATAATATTGTCTCATCCCAATACACAGCCCACTCAACAGTGTCTAGTACCCCTGGGATCATTTGTCTACATGAAGTAGACAAATGATCCCAGGGGTACTAGACACTGTTGAGTGGGCTGTGTATTGGGATGAGACAATATTATGGAATTATATAGTGGCTGGGGTACGCTCAATGAGGTACCCATCACATCCGCGGGGTATGACAGATGGGCAAAAATGTCTTGACATGATGCTAGGATCCCAAAGATGTGCTTTTGACAAAACTGGACTGGGTTACACAAAAGGGTCAAAACAGAGAAGTTACAACAACTTATTGACCAAAAGACCCACTTGCCATTATTGGAATAAGCAAGGCCACACTATCCTTAGATGCCCACTTAAAAGAATTAAAAAGGTGAGATTTGCATGAGTAGAAAAGACTGTCTATATGATGCTAACTTGGATGAACCCAAAAGACCTTGGGTATCAAAGTCAAAGGTCTTTTATGTGGTGTAGGATGGGTCTCAAAAGAACTTTTTGTTGGTCCACCCAAGAGGGGGGTGAATTGGGTGCGATGGTCAATTTAAAATTATCTTCCAATAACTTAGTGATGTACATGAGTATATTGGAATTGGATGCGAAACTAGAACACAGACTAAATTGCAAACGTGAGACACATAGATTTATAGTGGTTCGGTCGAGCCTATGTCCACTACCTAATCTCCCGATTAGGATTTTCTCAATCCACTAACTAATTCTCTTACGGGTGAGAACCAAACCATTACAATTGCCCTTTTACAGGTTAAAAGCAAACCTATCCTTTCATAGGCTAAGGATAAACCAAATTTTCTTTTTTCAGGATGAGGAGAAACCCATGTTCCTTTTACGGGATGAGAAAGAACCGTTTTCCTTTTACGGGATAAGAAAGAACCTTGATCCATTTACAGGTTAAGGAACAACCATTTCTCTTCTATAGGTTAAGAGATAACCTATCCTTTTACAGGTTAAGTATGCACCTATCCTTTTACAGGATTATGATGAACCGTTTTCCTACTTGCAGGTAAGGATAAACCTTTTTCTCTTTTACAGGTTAAGAGATAACCTATCCTTTTTCAGGTTAAGGACACACCTATCCTTTTACAGGATGAGGATGAACCGGTTTCTCTTTTACAGGTTCAGAGAAAACCTTTACATGATTTCAATCCTAAAATAATTAAGTGAACTTCCTTCACTTGTCCTGGTTGTTTAAGTCCAGAAACACACCAACATTACAACACTAAGATGTTGGTTAGTTCTAACGTAGTAGAACACTTTACAATAAAGCTCAGTACGTGGCATTACAAAGATATGAAATATGAATACGTAATGCTAAGTTGAAATACACCTTCAGTTCTTCACCTTTCAATGTTCGGTATTGCTCAAGTACAGTTTTGAAAAGCATGAATGATATGATATGAAAATCAGTGCTTCTTCGAAAATAAAATATACCAAATAAACATTGATGTATAAAATGAAGGACTGGTGTAAATCAAAGACACAGATAGTTTTCAACATAGATATAAAATATAAGTATGAAAACTTCTGGTTCAGTGACCAGTAGTTAACGCAACTACTGATATAGTTCAATATAGTACTTAAGATATGAAATCAAGTACGACTGTATATCTTGAACTATTTCTCAAATTCTATTTCCAGCAAGAATGATACCAAATATGAATCAGTGCTGAGAACTTGAGTAGATACCAATAAAAATAGATTTTTAGAGATAAAGTACAATTGAAGCTCAATATGAAAATCTTTTGAAGACGTAAAGGTATCAGTAAAACTACTTTGAAAGTTTAAATGTTTGAAAAACATTTTGACACAGATTAACTTTTAATAAGTATTGGCACAATACAAACAGATTGGCAAGTTGTTTGATCCTCAGTGCTGGTTTTTATAAACTTAGTGGGACATAGTCGTTAGACATTCGAAGTTCAAATAATATGAACGTTTACACACAACGGCGAGAATGTTATAGGAAAATGGCAACTGCAATTTTCACTAACATTCTGGTTCTTTTCAGATTTCATGAAAAAGAAAAGTTTTAGGAAAACTTAATTCATGTATTAGAGAAGATCTCTGATAAGTCTGAAAAGGACTCTGTTGTCCGTTCTGAAAAAGTAAGCTTATGTAGTCTACTTGTTCGAATAGTGACGGTTGTTGAATTTGCGTCATGATTCCATAATTAGTGTCCTAACGCATAATGTCAACTTTGTCGTTTTGTTCTTTGAGGGCGCTCATTACGTATAAGCGTCCTTCAAAACCTTTAAGTAAGGGCGCTACACATTCGTAAGCGTCCTGACTTATTTTGACACTTAACCAACTTAAACCTTGAGGGTGCTAATGCACAGTTAGCGTCATGTTTTATTTAAAACAGTTAAGTGCATGATAGCGCTACTATCTGAGTAAGTGTCATGCCTTTTTAAAACATAAAACAAAACTTGAGGGCGCTACAACTACGTAAGCGTCCTATCAGTTACAAACATAAAACATAACATGAGGGCGCTACAACTATGTAAGCATCCTACCAATTAAAAAAATTTGACACAAAACATAAGCACGCTGAAGGACAATCAGCCCCTTGAGAGTTACTATGTTGATTCACAAAAGTTAAGGCGCTTCTATCCAGATCGAGTCCTGATAGATTATTCAACTTATAACTATCAGGTTCCTCAAAGAGACATTCTTTGAAGAACTTAAGAAACCTTTTAGTGAGTTGATGCTGAGTCAGCTTCGTGACACCTTCAGAGGTTGACTAATAAAGAAGGCCGCTACTATACAAGTATGCGTCCTGATAAGTCAGTTCAATTCAAACTTGAATGTTATCATCGTCCAAATGAACTATCAGCGTCCTGACTTATAAAGTTCAGGAGAGCACTGCTATCTCATTAGCGTTCTGAAAGACTCTTTCGAATTATTTTTGACTCGCGATAAAATATACAAAAGATGCGAATAAAAACTCGGTAAATTTCAAATTAAATATAGATAATTAAATCGTTTGAAATACCTTAAAACTTAAGATCAAAACATGTAAATATGCAAGAGGTTTGTGCATGGTTTTGAAAACGTTTGAGCAATGTCGATTAGAGAAAGATATAACTTTAATACCGTGTATTTCTCATAATCATTAAATTCAACTCTTCATTATGAGATCTTTAATAAGAGCTTTGCGCGGAGTTGAATGACTTGAACGTTGATCGAGAGATGTAGACTTGAAGTATGATCGAATCGTTCAAGTGAAGTGATCTTGAAATCATGATGTGAACGTTGAAGTCCTTTTGATTGAGACGAACTTGCCTGTTGGATGTGATCTTTGAGTTCCTCGATCGAGTCGTTCCTTGGCCTTTTGCTTTCCTTAGGTGCTTTGATGAAATCTAGATAAACGTTCGTTAGCACCGATAAGACCTTTGTTTGTGATCATCAAAATATACTATATCACAATATATTTAGGGATGAGCTAAGTGGTGAACCGTATAGGTTAACATTCTCCCCCTTTTTTTTATGACGACAAACAAATCGAAAAATTAAATGCTTAAGAAAAAAGATTAATGTAAATTTCTTTTCCCCCATCTATTCCTCTTATTTTTCTTTTATCTCTTATTTTTCTTCTCCCCGTTTGATATCATCAAAAAGTGAAGAAAAAAGACTAAGATCTCCCCTTGTTGACCTAGTAAAGTAGCGAAAGTTCCCCTTACATGGAGATTCCCTCTTATTAATAATTTATGACAACGTGTCATAGTTAGGTACGTGAGAATGCGTATGGTCTACTATACTGGAATCACGTGAGAAAAAGATCTTATTTGTAAGCACATAGAGAAATAGTTTGACTAATTCATAAGCTAAAATATTTGAAATAATAGCATAGCCGAGAATCGTTGTTAGAGGGAATGAGAAAGAATTGCCGAAAGATGAATTTATAGAGAATTTTTAATCGTGAGAAATTATTCTCCTTAGTGTTTGGCATAAATATAAATTTGATAATTAAACCAGACCAAACACAAAGTATGCTTTAAGATGTGTAAATAAACAGGCATAAGCATACTTATAGCATAAGCAGAATGATTTATGATTAAGCAAGGCCTAGCTTTTGTGATTCTAACAAGTTGCAAAGTGTATAGTTGAAGTTTATGGCATCTATTAGATATCAAAAATCACAGTCAATTGATGCATACAAAATATAATATTAAAGAGCAACATCAATGACATGTGAAATGGAAAATTATAAACTTTCCATAGTTTAGACATGTGAAGATATATAATAAGTATCAAAGTCTAAACATACTGAATATATGCTAAGTTTCATAGATATCAATCAAACAACATCATACATTCATTCTCCTATTCTAGACATAAAATTTCAATTGAAGCATGGCCAAGAATGATTGATACACTGATTCTAATGAGAAAGCATTTGGAAGGGTATGTGCTCATTAGAAATCAGATATCAATGAGTTTGATGCTAACATGTTATGGTATGAAGCAGATGCATCAAAGTCAAGAAATCATAGAAAAGATAATGCCAAAAGATAGTAATCATAAGTGTAGGCAACAATCTTTTCAAGATATAGGCGTATGATATGAAATTGTATACATGGCCTATATTCATTTGCAGAAACATGAATCATGCAGATACGACTTTCTAAGATTATAGCAAGCATGATCATTATTTGAACTAGCATAAGCATAAATCAATTCTTAAAGCACAACCTAGCTATTGTGTACCTGATCATCAGATAATCAGATAACACATAAGTTCAAGATAAATTAATCATGATGTTGTATAAGATGCAAGATACGTATAATCATGATATTTATCAGACAGTCACAGATATGCATATCAGATACTCAAGATAGATGTGACTAGTTAAGAACGATGCCGCAAGTATACTGAACACGATAATAAAGATTTCAAGCAGAAATATGTATCGGAGTTAGCTAAAGATAACATTGAGATCATATAAGTAGGCATACTAAAACATAAATCAATCAGATTACAAACGAAGACTAGTGTGTGTGGCATATGAATATGAAATATAACATTCACACAAATTCAAGCATATCAGTCATTCAAACATAATAACGCATCAAAATATGAATGAGAGATGGAAAGATAGCTTAGTGAACTATTTTGCAATTATATAGAGAAGTAGCCATTAAACATATTGAATTTAGTTTTCAAGGTCCAGAGGACCATTTCGACAAGCAAAAAAAATTACACCCGGCAGATAGACAGACTGACAGACAAACGAACAGAGGCAGAGATCAATAGACATGAAGCTTGACGAGGAGCGCCTTGAGCATCACGAGATTGAGGTGTTCTTAATCTCGGCAGATGAGGCGGCGGGTCATCCATTCTTGCACTCATGTGTTTGATATATGCAAGAACAGGACCGAGCCTTCTAATCTGGCTCATTGCAAAGGCGAAACTCCCATTGATTGCATCTTCAAGAATAGCTTCAGACTTGTCCACCTTTTTGAGAAGAGTAAACAACATGTCCTTTCAAAGTCTGTTGACTCTCTCAAGTTCCTTTAACCTCTGCTCCTATTCGCAAAGAAGGTCGACAACCATCTGAAAGCTAGCGGAGTTGGTCTCGGAGGATTGGCTTAGGAGATTCTTGATTGAAGATTCTCCATGATCGTCATGGGATGGCTCTGGCTTTATGAAAGGTTGCGATTCAGACCTAGGGAAACCTGGAGAAGGCTTGGAGAAGGTTTTCGGATACCTACTTCCTTCGATTTCTTAAATCGATTCGTCAGAAGAGGAAGATAAGGAAAAACCACTTGAGGAAGAAGAAGATTCTTTCCTTGGTCGCTTTTGAGACGCTTGGTTATCGGAAGCCTTGGGAGAGATTGAGAAGATGTAGAGGCTGGGATATTTCACTGCAGATGATGCAAGTGAAGATGAAGCGAGGGTTTCATAAAAATGCTTCAAAGGCGGTCATGCATTAAATGCAAGATGGCGTGTAGGAGCGAGTTGACATCATCGAGATAACTACACAGAGAACGATATTCAAAAAGTGCAGATCTCTGATGTGACAGCCAGGGTTTCTAATTCTAAGACGCGAGAAGTGAGAAACTTAAGACACATCCTAAAATGACCATAGGATCTAAACTCTAGGTTGTTAGACCATACATTCAGAGAACCCGCTCTGATACCAATTGTTGGTCCACCCAAGAGGGGGGTGAATTGGGTGCGATGGTCAATTTAAAATTATCTTCCAATAAATTAGTGATGTACATGAGTATGTTGGAATTGGATGCAAAACTAAAACACAGACTAAATTGCAAACGTGAGACACAGAGATTTATAGTGGTTCGGCCGAGCCTACGTCCATTACCGAATCTCCCCGATTAGGATTTTCTCAATCCACTAACTGATTTTCTTATGGGTGAGAACCAAATCGTTACAACTACCCTTTTACAGGATAAAGGCAAACCTTTCCTTTCACGGGCCAAGGATGGACCAAATTTTCTTTTTTCAGGATGAGGAGAAACCCATGTTCTTTTACGGGATAAGGAAGAATCGTGATCCTTTTACAGGTTAAGGACACACCTATCCTTTTACCGGATGAGGATGAATCGGTTTTTCGTTTACAGGTTCAGAGAAAACCTTTACATGATTTCAATCCTGAAATCATTAAGTGAATTTCATTCACTTGTCCTGGTTGTTTCAGTCCAGAAACACACCAACATTACAACACTAAGATGTTGGTTGGTTCTAACGTAGTAGAACACTTTACAATAAAACTCAGTACATAGTATTACAAAGATATGAAATATGAATACGTAATGCTAAGTTGAAATACACCTTCAGTCTTTTACCTTTCAATGTTTAGTATTGCTCAAGTGCAGTTTCGAAAAGCATGAATGATATGATATGAAACTCAGTGCTTCTTCGAAAATAAAATATACCAAATAAACAATGACGTATAAAACGAAGGACTGGTGTAAATCAAAGACATAGATAGTTTTCAACATAGATATAAAAAATAAGTATGAAAACTTCTGGTTCAGTGATCAGTAGTTAACGCAACTACTAATATAATTCAATACAGTACTTAAGATATGAAATCAAGTACGACTGTATATCTTGAACTATTTCTCAAATTTTATTTCCAGCAAGAATGATACCAAATATGAATCATTGCTGAGAACTTGAGTAGATACCAATAAAAATAGATTTTTAGAGATAAAGTATAATTGAAGCTCAACATGAAAATATTTTGAAGACGTAAAGGTATCAGTAAAACTACTTTGAAAGTTTAGATGTTTGAAAAACATTTTGACACGGATTAACTTTTAAAAAGTATTGGCACAATAAAAATAGATTGGCAAGTTGTTTGATCCTAAGTGCTGGTATTTATGGACTTAGTGGGACATAGTCGTTAGACATTTGAAGTTCAAATACTATGAACGTTTACACACAATGGCTAGAATGTTATAGGAAAATGGCAACTGCAATTTTCACTAACATTCTGGTTCTTTTCAGATTTCATGAAAAAGAAAAGTTTTAGGAAAACTTAATTCATGTATCAGAGAAGATCTCTGATAAGTTTGAAAAGGACTCTGTGCAAAGGTCCGTTCTGAAAAAGTAAACTTATGTAGTGTACTTGTTCGTATAGTGACGGTTCTTGAATTAGCGTCCTGATTTAGTAATCAATGTCCTAACGCATAATGCCAACTTTGTCATTTTGTTCCTTGAGGGCGCTGCACATTCGTAAGCGTCCTGATATATTTTGACATTTAACCGACTTAAACCTTGAGGGCGCTAATGCACAGTTAGCGTCATGCTTTATTTAAAACAACTAAGTGCATGAGGGCGCGACTCTCCGAGTAAGCGTCCTGCCTTTTTAAAACATAAAACAAAATTTGAGGGCGCTATAACTATGTAAGCATCCTACCAGTTACAAACATAAAACATAAATGAGGGTGCTACAACTATGTAAGCGTCCTACCAATTAAAAACATTTGACAAAAAACATAAGCATGATGAAGGACAATCAGCGTCCTGAGAGTTACTAAGTTGGTTCCCAAAGGTGAGGACGTTTTTATCCAGATCGCGTCCTGAGAGATTATTCAACTTATAAGTATCAGCGTCCTCAAAGAGACATTCTTTAAAGAACTTAAGAAACCTTTCACTGAGATGATGTTGAGTCAGCTTTCTGACAACGTCAGAGGTTGACTAATAAAGGAGGTCACTACTATACAAGTAAGCATCCTGATAAGTTAGTTCAATTGAACCTTGAATGTTATCATCGTCCTAATGAACTATCAGTGTCTTGACTTATAAAGTTCAGGAGAGTGTTGTTATCTCATTAGCGTCCTAAAAGAATCTTTCAAATAGTTTTTGACTCGCGATAAAATATACGATAGATGCGAATAAAAACTGAATAAATTTCAAATAAAATATAGAAAATTAAATCATTTGAAATGCCTTAAAACGTAAGATCAAAACATGCAAATATGCAAAGAGGTTTGTGCATGGTTTTGAAAACGTTTGAGCAATGTCGAATAGAGAAAGATATACTTTTAATATCGTGTATTTCTCATTTTCTCATAATCGTTAAATCGAACTCTTCATTATGAGATCTTCAATAAGAGCTTTACGCGGAGTTGAATGACTTGAACGTTGATCGAGAGATATAGACTTGAAGCTTGATTGAATCGTTCGAGTAAAGTGATCTTGAAATCATGATGTGAACGTCGAAGTCCTTTTGATTGAGATGAACTTGATCGTTGGATGTGATCTTTGAGTACCTCGATCGAGTTGTTCCTTGGCTTTTTGCTTTCCTTAGATGCTTTGATGAAATCTTGATAAACGTTCGTTAACACCGATAAGTACTTTGTTTGTGATCATCAAAATATACTTTATCACAATATATTTAGGGACGAGCTAAGTGATGAACCGTATAGGTTAACACTTTTGGTATCTCGATAACGGCTGCTCAAGGCACATCTCAAGAGATAAATCAATTTTTTTAAGCATTGCCCGCAAACTTGGAGGGAGCGTGATACTCGTAGACAACGACAAAGGTAAAATAGAAGGTATAGGCACTGTTGGTAATTCTTTTCTTTCTATTCATGTTTTTTTATACGTTGAAGGCCTAAAACATAATCTCTTGAGCATACGTCAATTATGTGACAAGGGTTATGATGTTGGCTTTGAGGTAAATAGGTGCATTGTTAAGCATGCTAATGGTTCAATCGCATTCATAGCATCTACGCATAAGAATGTGCATTCTACATATCTTGATAATATTAGTGATCAAAATGTATCTTGTTTAAGTGTTGTTGTGAATGATGATGCATGGCTATGACATAAGAGATTAGCTTATGTTAGCATGGATAATATTTCTAGACTTGCCAAAAAGGAGCTTGCAAAGGGCATTCTAAAGGGTGTGTACCTAAAAGATAAGGTGTGTGATCCTTGTCAATTAGGAAAGCATACCAAATCGTCCTTCAAGAGCAAGAAAATCATGTCTATTACTAGAGCTCTTGAAATGATCCATATGGATCTCTTTGGACCAACTCAAACACAAAACTTAAGAGGAAAATCATATGTCTATGTTATTGTTGATGATTTCTCTCTCTTTACTTGGGTGTTTTTCCTTGCACATAAGCATGAAGTGTGTGACGTATTTGTTAAATTTTGTCATAGAGTACAAAATGACAAGGGTTATAAAATAACCATCATTCGTAGTGATAGAGGTGGAGAGTTTGTGAACAAAAATCTAGAAGATTTCTATAACAAACGAGGGTACACTCACCATATCTCAGCCCTTAGAACTCCACAAGTCATCGTAGAGTCTTTGGATGTAAATGCTACATTTTGAATAACAAAGACAACTTGGATAAATTTGATCCAAAATCTGTTAGTGGCACATTTCTTGGCTATTCTTTTCATAGTAGAGCATATAGAATGTACAACAAGCCTATGAGAGTTGTAGAAGAATTTATTCATGTTAAATTTGATGAAAGTGATCCTAGACAAAAAATGTGTGAAAATCCAAAAAATCTGGATATTGATGATGACGATGAAGTTTCTAAGAAGTCAAAAGACTTAGAAGAAAATGATCAAGTCTTAGAAGTCTCAAAGAACTCTAGGCTCATTACTAGTCACCCCAAAGAGCAAGTTTTAGGTGACCCTTCTAAAGGATTGTCCACTAGAACAACAATTAACAAGGATCATGGGCATGTAGCCATTGTATCTCAAATTGAACTTTCTAAGGTTGAAGAAGCCCTAGGTAATAAAAACTAGATTTTTGCTATGCAAGAAGAATTAGGCCACTTCATTAGAAGCAAAGTGTGGGAACTTGTTCCAGGACCATCTCACCAATCCATTAATGGAACAAAATGGGTCTTTAGGAACAAAAAGGATGAGAAAGGAGTGATTCTTAGGAACAAAGCCAAGTTAGTTGCCCGAGGATACAATCAAGAGGAAGGAATAGATTATGAAGAAGCCTTTGCACCAATAGCATGATTAGAGGCAATTAGAATGTTATTGGCCTATGCTTGCTAAAGAGACTTTTCACTATACCAAATAGATGTCAAAAATGTCTTTTTAAATGGGTACATCAATGAAGAGGTTTATGTGGAACATCCACCTAGGTTTGAGGGTCTCAAAATCCAACACGTGTATAGATTTCATAAAGCCTTGTATGGATTGAAACAAACTCCTAGAGCTTGGTATGATAGGCTTAATTCTTTCCTTCTAGAACATGAATTTCAGAAAGGAAAATTAGATCCTACCTTATTCATTAAGCACAAAGATTCAGATATGCTTTTAGTACAAATATATGTTGATGATATCATATTTGGTGCTTCAAATACTCATCTTTGCAATGAATTTTTCAGAATTATGCAAGATGAATTTGAAATGAGTATGATGGGGGACCTTACATACTTCCTTGGCCTTCAAATTAAGCAAATGCCAAATAACACATTCTTAAGCCAAAACAATTATGCTAAGAACTTGATAAAGAAGTTCAAGTTTGAAAACTTGAAAACCATTGATACCCCATGTAACTCAGCAGTGGATGAGAAGGGCAAACCTAGAGACACTAAGCTTTATAGAGGCATGATAGGTAGCTTACTATATTTAATAGCAAGTAGACCTGACATTATGTTTAGTGTATGTCTATGTGCACGTTTTCAATCAAATCCTAGGGAATCCCACCTTAAATGTGTCAAAAGAATCTTTAGATATGTTAGTGAAACAACTAATTTGGGGATTTGGTATCCAAAAGGTACTTCCTTTGAGCTAAGGAATTTTGTATACTCAGACGATGCTGGTAGTCTCATTGATAGGAAGAGTACCTCTAGATTTTGCCACTTTTTGGGTAATTCTTTGATTTCTTGGTTCAACAAAAAAAAACTCAGTGGCATGATCCACAGCTGAAGCTGAATATGTTGCAGCTAGCAGCTGTTGTGCACAAATTCTACATATGAAGCAACAACTAGAGGATTACCAAATTTATATTAATTGTGGTGAAATAATTTATGATAATACAAGTGCCATCAATATTTCCAAGAATCATGTTTTGTACTCTAGAGCTAAACACATTGAGATTAGACATCATTTCCTTAGAGACCATGTGAAAAAATGAGATGTTAAGCTTAATCATATTGGAACAAAAGATCAATTAGCTGACATGTTTACTAAGGCATTGGCAAAAGATCAATTAGTTCATATTAGGAGAGAGTTTGGCATGTTTAATGAGTCAAATGTGACAAATCTTTGACTACAATTTTTTATTTGATGCAACTTTGATGGTTGGAGTTGGTTTTAATTGTTGAAAATCAATTTTGTTTTTTTGCCAATTCACCAGCACGCTGGCCATGTTAGCAGCACGCTCTTGGAGGTGGCAACAACTGAGAAAGCTCTGGGTTGGGCCAAGCAGCATGCTTCCTGAAGGAACAATGCGCTGGTTGCCTTAGTTTGGAATACCCCTGTCTCGAGTTCTGCAGAGTAGCGCGCTTCTTAAGAGAGAAGCGTGTCTGTGTCTACAAACTGGGAAACCCGCCTTCTTGTGTTACCCAGGGCAACACGTTCCTCAAAAGTGCAGCACGTTGTTGTTTGCGTATGGGTGACACCTATAAATAGGGCCCACATTATTTTTCTCTCATTTTTATTACCTTTCTTCGTGCCCTAGTAGCGACTCCCGTGGCCCTAGTGCCCTTCTTCGATCATCATCAATTTCCAACCGATCTTCTCGCATTTTTGGTAATTTCTTCATGCCCTAATCTCATTTCTATCATTATTTCGCATAATTGTTCCCAGATTTTTGTTTTTGTGCCCAAAACCTTAAGTTTTCACCATGCCCCCTTGTGCATTCAAAATGCCCACTCCCTCAGTGCAAAAGTGGGTTGCCCCATCTTCTCTAGTGCGAGAACTTCGGGTTAAATCCCGTCATGACTGTTATTTCAATAACCCTCATGTCCCGTATGAGAAAAGATATTTTGATGATTACAAACCACATTCTATGTATACTGTATACATGATGATGCATAGATAATTTTCTCAAAAGCATTGTGGAAATGAGGTCAAGTTCGTGATCAAGATGAAGACCGTGTCTACTCACCATGCCCCCTCGTGCATCCAAAATGCCCACTCCCTCGGTGCAAAAGTGGGTTGCCCCATCTTCTCTAGTGTGAGGACTTCGGGTTAAATCCTGTCATGACTGTTATTTCAATAACCCTCATGTCCCGTATGAGAAAAGATATTTTGATGATTACAAACCACATTCTATGTATACTGTATACATGATGATGCATAAATAATTTTCTCAAAAGCATTGTGGAAATGAGGTCAAGTTCGTGATCAAGATGAAGACTGTGTCTACTCAAGAATTTAATTTCATGTTCTAGAATGATTTAGGCTTGTAGAATGTCAGCCATCATCTAATTCAGCAAATCATTCACTTTATAAATTTCTCGTGATCTTTCATAAGTTTTCAAAAGCTTTTCAATTTTGAAGAAAATCATTTTAATCGATTTAATTTGAAGGTTTTTCGGCTTAATCTTTAGAACATTTGCATGATTTCTAAATGTTTGATTTGATCCAAAAATCTCAAGTGTTGATTTGATTTAATCGAGTATTGAAAAATTAAATTTCTCGAAAAAATTATTTTTTTAGTGTCTTTCTGGATTCTGATAGGCCATTAAGGCGTTGATGCAGTGGCTAGTCACTTAATATCGAGCCAGTACTGCAGGACGCTGATGGTTTCTGGGTTTGAATGTTCATCTTTCAAAACAAAACGCTGATCGAGTATTAGCGCTCTCATCGAACTAACCTGGAAAAATGGGCAGAAGCCCATCAGGACGCTAATGCAGCAAGAGCGCCTTGCTTGAATATCTGGGTTTCGAGAAAATAAGCCCATCAGGACACTAACGTAGTATTCGCGCCCTCCTTAAACAAGTTGACAAAGTGTCTATTTTCATAATAGTGTAATTTAGGACGCTAATGCGACACTATCAGAATTTTTGAAAAAAACTGTCAAACTGTGCACTGTCTTATTCTTTCTATTTTCATGATTGCACAGAGTTCTCAGGTGTCTTGAACAGTCTGAATGTTTACTCTTTCATGAAACAATTTGATCATTGATTTTGAAATTTAAATCAAGCACCAAAACTTTTTGAAAATCTGAAAAATCAAATGTATCTTCTATAAGTATCACTTTGAACCGTAGAAGAAACATATACAAGAAACAAGATTGAAAAATCTTTTGCACAAACTCTTTGAAAGTTAATATGTTCTTTTTACTGCGAAAATACTTTGAAAATACTCTGATACACACTTACCTTCTGGATTTATTGATTCAACTTCACACATCTTTCAAATCCATCGAAAGAAAAATGAGCAATATACCTCACACTTTCGGCCAAGCATAATCATACATTCATAGCTGAATCAGTGTTGGTCTGAGGTTCATTATTTGCTCTGTAAGTATGTCTATGATTCTTGGTAAGAAAATTGAGCCCTCAAACTTGTGTTTGATTTATACTAGTGACTATTTATGTCACTAAAGTCGAGCAAGTGTTGCTTAAGTGGTTAACGATTGTTCTCAAGCCCGTGAAATTGAGAAAAGGTGTAACGGTTTGATCCTCACTCCTAAGAGGATTCGATAGTGGAGTTTGAACAAAATCCTAATCGAGGAGATTAGGTAGTGAAGGTAGGCAAGAGCCGAACCACTCCAAATCTGTGTGCATTTTACTATTTTACTACTCTTTACTGTCTTTGTCTATTAATTGCCATTATTTTGTTTCAACCGTAAATAAGTTTTTATTAAAACTTAAAACCTTCATCGTTGTCCAATTCACCCCCTCTTGGACATTCCTGGGCCAACAATGACCGTCCCTCGTCCTCCGCTCCACAATCACCACAACCATTACCTCCACCAAATCAAAACCACGAGCCTATTCTCCCTTCGTACGCCAAGATAAATGTAACAAACGATGCCTATGTAGACTTTGAATTCTTCACCAAAACTAACATTCCAATTCTCCCACTATTTGAACATCAAGGGTGGGTTAAATTTCTGATCTACAGGAATGACTGGTACCCCACCTTAGTTAAAAATTTTCTATTCTGGCCTTAGAAAGGCTCTAAATGAAAGATACATGCGTAGGACCACGGTCTTAGGCAAAGACATTGATATTTCTCCTTCCATGTTTGAGGTCTTCTTTTGCATCCCTAATGTCCTTGCACACATCCAGATGGTTGAGGACGAATGTGTATTCCTGGGCTATGATAAGATGGCCGCATTTTTTATGTGTTCCCAACAACAGGATTGACGTCAGTTCTCAGATGACTTAGTCAATTCTACGTTCAAGTTCATCCCTAGGATAGTTCACAATATCATCTCACATTGTATCCAACCTAGGAGAGGTAACAGGGGTACTGTTAAACCCCTTGACTTGTTCCTGACTTGGTGTGTCTTGACTAAGACATGGGCCAATCTTTCTCACATCTTGATGGACTATGTGGTGTCCACAAGATCCTCCTCCAGGAACCTCCCATTTGCTATGGACTTGATGAGATTCTTCGAGTGTGTTGACCTTAATCTCTCCAAGAAGGAATCTTGTTCCCTTTCCCACTATGGCCGCATTAGACCCACTATCCTCAAGTATATGCATTATGTCTACTACAAAGCTAGGAGGTGTTATCTCAATGATCCCCATAACATGAATGTTTTGATGATTCCAAATATCTCCAGTTGGTCTATCTAATGATCTTGTCTAGTGTTTCAGATTTATCAAGAATTAAGATCAAGGAACTGTGATCACAAGCTTATTGAACATCAAAGTAAAGTTCCGAGTCTGTTAGCACTTAATTGTAAGGTCTATCAATCAACTTACTCTCAGCAAGATTTTTATCATCTGCATGTTTTAATCGATTGGTTGCATGTTTGATTTAATCTGGTAACTTTATGTTTTATCGTGTTTTAATCGAGAAATCACATATTTCTTTTATAAAGTCTTTCAGGATACTAATGTTTTAGCAGCGCTCTCCTAGACTTGATGAGTCAGGACGCTGATAAAATGTTAAGATGCTCAAGGTTGAATTGATCTAATTAATAAGGACATTTACTTGTTAGTAGTGACCTTTCTCTTATTAACCTTTGAGAGTGTCAGGACGCTGATTTAGCTTCAGCTCGCTCAAAGATTTTCTTTTATCTTTAAGTGATTTCTATCTTTAAGGATGTTGATAAGTTATAAGTTGAATGAATTATCAAGATGCTACTTGTGTAAGAGCGCCCTCATCTTTAGAATCAACTTAAGTAACTTTCAGGACACTCACCGTCTGTCGGCGCGCTTAAACATTGTTTTAAAACTGCTTTTAATAGTTCAGGACGCTTACCCTTGAGTAGCGCCCTCATATGTTTTGCGTTTTAAAACAAAGTAGGACGCGTACAGCGGAGTAGCACCCTCATGCTTTAAGTCGTTTAATTGTCAAAGCAAGTCAGAACGCTTACTACTTAGTAGCGCCCTCACTTCAGTGCTCAGTTGGACGCTGATATTCTATGAGCACCCTCAAAGGAACAAAACGACATAAATGATAATTTTATTGTTCTGACATGTACGTATTTTTCGCCACCTTTGCTGAACAACTTTTCGTACAAAATCAATTTTCTGTATTTGTAAGAGATATTCTCTGATTCACGAACCACGTCATCTACAACTTTTCTTATTCGTGTATGTGGAGAAAAATAGAATATTCATGAATTGTGCAGTTGCAACTATCGTGATATATTCTAGCTGTTGTGAGTAAACTTTCATATTTGAAAATCAAATTCAAATGAACAACAACTTCATCTCTACAAGTTTATAAATACAGACACTTAACAATTTGTTAAGCACCGAAAATTCTCTGAGCTAAAATATTTTTTCAAAGTTAGTCGAATTTTCATTTGGTCAAGAAAACGTTTAAGTCGATCTGTTTTGACAGTAGTTTTTCTTTGAGACTTTACATACTCAAAATATTTTCATACTGAGGTAACATTCTATCTTTATCTGAAAATCTATTTGAAGCTTTGAATTGTTTTCACTCAAATCGTTCAGCACCGTTTTAACTTATATCATTCTTGTTGAAAGAGTATTTTGAGAGATAGTTAATAGGATACAGTTGTATTCAATTTCATATTTTGTATACTGTATCAAGGTTGGAACAGTAGTTAGATAAACTACTGTGTTGATATTTTATATTCAACAAAGTCAGGTCTTCTCAAACCCGTAAGTTGAGATAGGTTGGTCTCAAGCCTGTAAGCTCAGTAGTGTAACGGTTGTTCTCACACCCGCAAGTTGAGAAAATGTGTAACGACTTGATTCTCACCCGTAAGAGAATCCCTTAGTGACAAGGTTAAAATCCTAACTAAGGAGGTTAGGTAGTGGATGTAGACAAGTAGCCGAACCACTATAAATTGACTGCGCATATTTGTTTATTTTTTGCACTGTATCTTTGCCATGTTGCATTTTTAGTACATAGTTGCATTTCGAGTTTTAGCATGTGATTAGAATGATGGATTTACTTGCTTTTGTGTGATGTTTTGTAGGTGAATAAGAGCTTCAAAGTGTGGTGAAACGAGGTTAAAACGATGAAGAAAAGTAGCCAAGAACATGTGCGAGAAGTATACAAGGAAGTGCGCAAGAATGAAGAATAAACAAGAAGGAAAAAATGGCAAGATGTCGTTTTGGGCGTTGCAGCGCTACCCCCTTTAGCGTTGCAACGCTACCGCGAAATATTGGATTTTTCAGTTAAGTTTTTGGGC
>JAYMFD010000573.1:0-20889 GCA_035771175.1 Paratinospora sagittata | reverse complement strand
TTACTAAGATATTACTGGTGTTACTAAGATGTTACTAAGATATTCCTAAGAAAATTTGATATTACTGATATATATATATTATAAAGTTGTTTCATATATTTAGGAAAAGGAAGGAAGTTGTAAAGGTCCTCGTAGATTAAAAAATATTTGAATTTAAAGTTATAGGAGAGCAAGGTAAAAGGAAATATGTAAGTAGATAAATAACAGGACCTATGCGATCTTAACAGTAATCGTAACTATTTTTATAATGAAAGACAATTTTAATATTGTAACTAAAAATAACTTTATTGAAGAAAATAAATAAAGTATTTTAATTAATTATACTAGTACAAATATGCTTTTATTTAATTTTCTTCATCAATGGGAATTCTGTGAACAAATATCCTTTAGATAACACATAAATGCACTACTTTATTATTCTTAGTTCAAACTAAACAACAAAATAAAAATAACAATGAGTCCGGAAAATATTAATTTAACTACAAAAAAATATCATTACAAATGCAATTACAATTTTAATATCATTAGATCATTCATTACATGTATTAAAATGTGCAATAGTATTAATGATGTAATTATATTTATATATAGTTATAATTTTTACAGTTAAATTATTATTTTTCTATTACTTTATTATTCATTATTAACAATTATATATATATTATTGAAATGAACAAGAGTATTTAAAACCTCAGTTGTCTAACAAGAGCATTTGGAATCCGGCCCAATTAATTGATCTCAAAATAATTATTAAGTTCGTTAGTTATAAAACCCAAGCATATATCTCTAAACGAACCGTCAACATTCTCAATTCGTGTGAAATTCAAAAAGCGATTCACATCCCTCGTTACTGGGCTTTGGTGAATTGAATGATATATGACTTTCTTTTAATGAAGCCTAATTTAATCTTATAAAAATAATTATATTTAGGTAACAGAAGCTATCAATTTGATCCAAATGATGTTAATTTGTATAATTATGTCTATTTGGGAATTAGCTGCTTTTGATCTTAATGCGCAGTGGATCTATATACATTTCTTATTTACTCGAAAGCTACAAACTATTATTTATTTCTCACTAACAATGGACCTATCATGACAAGATTTACATTGATTAGGGTAAATATAATTGCAGTGCAAACTTTATAACCCCACATTTCCAGATTAACATAAAATTAATCATGATCATTCAATACAATTTAACATTAGTCTTGCCAAAATGTTAATTTAATTTTAGTAGTTTCAATTTTAAGTATAATTACACGTGCACAATTATTGAATAAATATGTGTATACATCTCGAGATTTGTAATAAATAATCTAATAGTGTAACTACACATGTGCAATTATTTGATGAATATATGATTACACATCTCAAGTGTGTAGTATATGATCTAATGGTTATGTATGTATAGTTACACTTAAAATTATAACTACTGAAATTAGATTGATATTTCCCTCACCTTATTGATGTCTCTAATATATTTTAGAAGCCCAATCATTAATTGACTTGTAGTAAATTAAAATATTTCATATCATCCACCAGGTTGAGAATTTTATTATTCTTAAAGAAAGTTGTTGTACAATAAATGATGTATTATTACTGCATAATTCTTGTTAGCTTATTATAACTTTATATTGGCCCCTGGGTTTTCCATTGAGTTTTTGATCAATCCACTTTATCCTAACCAGGGGCGGAGCCATATTACCGTTACCTTGTATAAGTAATATTTTATTAAATATAAATGTATTAAGTATTAATTTTTTATTATTATTTAAAAAAATGTTTGTATCATGATAGTATTAGTAATACATACATGTCCCTCCCTAAATAACTAGTGATGAGTTAAATATTAATTTATCAAATTATATAAGAAATTAAAATAATCTAATTAAATAAAAAAAAATTATTGAAATTATTAATTTATCAAAAACTAATATCAAATAAAAAATTTACATATAAACACTTAAAAACACTCCTCTGAATTTGTCACTCAATGGTCAATTTAAGGCTATCAAATGGTTTTTAAAAAGTTTAGTTGAACCTTTTTTTTATAATAATGTTTAGTTGAATTCAAAATAACTACACATGTATATTCTTTATATATCAACAATTAATATATCTTAAAATGTGTAATAAATAATCAAATGTATACACATGCATAGTTACTTACGTAATTACAAATTTTTACAGTTAGATTAGTATTTTTTTTACTGAAAAAGAAATAATAATCTTAACTGTAAAAATTAACTACATATGATCCTTTGGATATTAGTAATTTACATATCTTAATCAATAAATTTTTCTTATCCAGTCTAAAAAAAATTTAACCCACCCTAAACAAAACTTATCGCTAGGCCTTGATCCCAGCCATTGTAAGCCTTGCAGTACTGCTATATACATATATATTGAGAATCGTGGACCAGCATGATAAATAATACAAATATTTAAGAGAGAGAGATAGAGATATTAAATATCTTCAGAATATGTACTTCATTCCTTAATTAACAACAACCGTGTGAATCACTTATTTATTACTTGGATATGTAGAAATGTGATCACTTATTTCCTTCTTTTTTCATTCCCTTCAGTACACACAAATTGAGGCTGCTAGCTTGAAGGATCACTAGCTAGCTAGTACTGCTTGTTGCAACGCTCGGAGCAAGAATTAACACAGCCTTCCACTTCCTTACTGGTAGGACCTGCATGCCATACCAAAATTAAGAAAAACATGCATGTTACCTGATTCTTTTGATGACTATATATATATATAGAGAGAGAGAGAGGCTGTAGTAATTAATATAATATATTGAAAATGATAAAGTGAGATTAATAAAAACATTTTTATCATGAATTAATGATCCACAATTGGATTCTATTAAATTATGCACATAAAATAATTTAATGGTGTATTAAGGACAAAAATATCTGTAAGTCAGCTAGAAATATCATATGAATAAATTAGGGTTAATTACGTACGAAGATTGTGGGGGGAGGTAATTTTGGAGCACGTCAAAGTAGCACAGCCCACGTGACAGTAGTGACGGTTACTATCTACTGGTGAAGTAGAAGTAGTAGCTCGGAGCTCTGCGCAAGCTGCAGCACATGCCGGAATACATATTGGAAGAGCTAAAGAACAAGCAGCAAGGCATCCAGCGACGCATGCTGCATAGGCTGGCGGAATTTCAATTGCAGCAGCGGGCTTCCCAGCCTGCAACACCAACATCATGATCAACATCACTGCTACCACTCTAGCTTTTGCTCCTTCCATTTTCATTTCGTTAATCTTCTCTACTAATACTACTACTTCACACTGATCTATGTATCTCTCAAGATATGTATGTTGGGATGATAATGTTAAGAAGACCCAATGGCTCTATTTATAGTGGAAGCCCAATTAATTACACCCATGTAAATTGATCATTAATTATTTTTTATTTTTTTTTTGTTGTTCCACTTTTTGGCATTTTCCTTTAGCTTAATTGGAGTTCTTTTTTTAAGTGCAAAGCCAACTCCATTCCCACGGTCTCAAATTAATTAATGTAGAGTTTTCCCTTGTGGCACACACCATGCACAGATATTAATTATATACGGGTGTTGTGCAGAGCTCAATTGAAGATGTGTTCTTAATTAGTGGAGTTGTTAATAATTTGCATTTAGTAGTTAGCTTGATATGCATTGTTGGCCCTTCTATGACAGTTATAGCTTTTTAATTGAGTGATTTCTAACAAAAGTAAAGAAATGTTGAACGTGGCGAAGAAGTTAAAGAGAGACAGGAGTATTGGATCAGTTTAAGACAGTTTTCTAAAGAAGTGGCTTTGGGAACATGACAACTTTTAAGAAGCTGTGGAGTTTTACAAAAACGCTCTTATTTCTTGTTTTTAAAGTTAAATGTCATAATAGTTGAGCATTAATAAATAATGGATAGTTTTGACATTTTTAGGAAAAAGTGGCGCACCGTCCTTAAGAAGTATTGGCTTTATATATAATTATAGTATAGATATATATATATATATATATATATATATATATATATATATATATATATATTAATTTTGGTGCAAAATTTGTAGCCCAATAATTTCATAGACGATGAACATTTTAGAACAGGAGCAGCTAATGTGAGAGCAACTAAATTCTACAGCCGTTAGTGCACTAAGACCATGGCTAAGGGTCCGAGTCCTGTATGATCCCTCTACCCTGTTATGCATGCCTATGTAGTAAGTCCCAGTTGCCTCTTGCATACCACGAATCAGCCTTCAAAATAAAAATATAAAGGCATCAACCGCCTCGGAATGAAGCATCATTTTTCTTCCTTTCTTTCTCCGTTTCCTCTGTTCTGTAATGTTCTATCTATCTGAGATTTTCCATCCGTTCGAGTTGAACTGCCGCAATAGATCACAAAATAATTTACAATCTAAAGTGCAATTACCATTGCAACCTAAATTTAAAATATATATATATATATATATATATATATATATATATATATATATATATATATATATATATATATATATATATATTGATGCTGCACTCTTAATTCATTACACTTCACACAAAATTAGTATTCCTTCTCCAGTTGAATTACTAGTGATACAAACTCATTTTTCCAAATACAAAAAATATAAAATAAAGAGAAAAGAGAATGATACTTGATTTAATCGAGGGAACTAAGTGATCGTGATTATTTCTTATTCACAAATACACGAATTATCAAGTTATAATACCGAGGTGAATTGGGTTATCGTCCTATGAATTAGCAACCTTGATTTTTAAAAAAAAAAAATTTGATGTTGCATTCTTAATTCATTACACTTAAACACAAAATTGGTATTCCTTCTCCGGTTGAATTACTAGTGATACGAACCCAATTAATAAATTGATTGTTGAATTGGTTGTTGTTTATTAATTCGCACTGATCTATGTATCTCTGATCAAGATATGTATGTTGGGATGATAATGTTAAGAAGACCCAATGGCTCTATTTGTAGTGGAAGCCCAATTAATTACATCCATGTAAATTGATCATTAATTTTGTTATTCCGCACTTTTTAGCATTTTAGCTTAATAAGTGCAAAGCCAACTCCATTCCCACAAAGTCTCAAATTAATGTAATGCTTAGTGTTTTCCGTTGTGGCACACACCACAGAGATTTATATATGGGTGTTGTGTAGAGTTCAATTGAAAATGTGTTCTTAATTGGTGGAGGTGTTAATAATTAATTTGCATTTAGTAGTTATTGGCAGTAGTTTTGCAGCAGCGGGCTTCCCAGCCTGCAACACCAACATCATCATCAACATCACTGCTACTACAGCTCTTGCTTTTGCTCCTTCCATATCTTGTAAATCTTCTTCTCTACTAATACTTCTAGTCTACTACTACGTCACACTGATCTATGTACCTCTGATCAAGATATGTATGTTGGGATGATAATGTGAAGAAGACCCAATGGCTCTATTTATGGTGGAAGCCCAATTAATTACACCCATGTACATTGATCATTAATTATTATTATTATTTTTAGTAGTTGTTCCACTTTTTAGCATTTTAGCTTAATTGGGTTTTTTTTTCTTTTTCTTTTTCTTTTTTAAGTGCAAAGCCAACTTCATTCCCAAAAAGTCTCAAATTAATGTAGTCTTTTCCCTCGTGGCACACACCACAGAGATATATATGGGTACTTTGTGTAGAGCTCAATTGAAGATTGGTACGAAGACCATGGTTAAAGGTTATGCATGCCAATGGAAGTCCTAGTTGCCTCTTGCATACCATGAATCAGCCTTCAAAATAAAAGGATAACCCTATAGTTTCCTAAAGTATAATAGTTGTTGTATTAAGACAATTAGGTATCATCATTTTCTCATTTTTTTCTTTCTTTTCTAATTTTTCATAGCAGTATTGTTGTTATAAAGAACAGTTCACCAAAGAAGGAAAAGAATGGAGAGGAAACAGCTTCAAGAATATAAAGCAGAACACAAAGATTACTTGAATTTACAAAGAAGAAACAGACACCATGCATAATTCAGTCCTCATATGGTATGATACTTAATACTAGCTATGCCTCAAAGAACCAAATTCCAAAGTTGATTGCTTAGCATGCTATGGAAATTGTGCTCATGAACAATATAAGAGTAATCTGGCAAATAAACAAACAGCAACAATTACTCCAGTTGGATATGACCAGTAAAATTTTAAGTAGAAGAGCTCAAGGAGAAATAATGTACTTTATCACAAATGACACACTTCAAGAAACAGTTTTAAGTAATAGAAAATTAAGCAGTTAACAATCGAAGACAGTCGAAAAAATAAAGAAAGAGGAAGAAAGAAAACGAAAAGAAATAATAACAAATAAAATAACATCAGACCATTTATTTAGTTGCAGTATACTGTTTCTGATACAAGAAAATGAGTTTTCTTCGTACCTATTCAATTCCCATTGTCTCATCATATTCTGGTGTTAATACAAGGGAGAGATCATAAATTCGACTTACCCGCCTGAATTCATAGCACCACTAAGAAAAAGCCAGGTTCAGTTCATTTTGTGGAAGACACATTGTAAATAAATCATTTCAAGCAAGCCAAAAAAAAAAGATGAAAATTTACATGATGAAGGCGCAATCTTCAGAGCTCCACTATCAAAACCATACACTTCTATAAGGTTTCGTTCTGCAAACAATACAAATAACACCACGGCAAAGAAGTTTACAGTTCTCCAAGAACCAAACCAAGGCCACCCTTGCGGAAGGAATGGTAACGGCAAACTAACACTGATAGAAACTACAGAACCCAAACGAGTAGAAAGAAGACAACTGATACAAAGGATACAAAACATATTGGCGGGACAGGCAGGCAACCATTAAAATACTATAACAGCAACAATAAGATTTACAGCAAACACCATTATAAGAAAATTACAGAAAACCCTCCCCCCACCAACCAACTTCTCTGAATTTCAAGGCGTTTTGCCTCTTGCCAATGGTAAGTTCGGTTCCTCTCATTCTCCTTCCCTCTATACTTTGTTATCTTCATTTGTTCTCACCTTCACACGAATCTTGCATTACCATTTTTAAACACATCACACATCCAAGCCTCAAGTTGGAAAAGATCTACTCAGAATACCTTTGAATTCAAATAGACCATTTTGCTTCATGTCCTAATAGAAAGAAAACGATCTTCCCAACAGGTTGAACCAGCAAGATGTTGACCCCAATGCCATCAGAAAGCCTTTATACAAATCTATCCAAATGGATTTCCACCAACTGAAGAGAAAGAATTAGGGGTAGCCGGTATCGAATATCTGCCACCCATTCGCGGGTCACTATTTATCGTGCCAAAAGAAGCTGCCTCACTGCCAAACCCACCACTTCCTTGATGTCTGCCATTGCATTCAAAAACTATATCAATCAATTTTGCAGTAAAATGTTATAAGATAATGTGTCCAAACTAGCCAAGTAATCCTTTTGCATTTGAAAAATTGAGATAGCAATTAGAAATCCCGCAGGGAGACCTCATATAGTAATAAAATGTTTTACGTGCGGATGTGTATATGTACTACTTTTTTTGTCAAGAGTGTATATGCACTTGAGAGCATCGATTTTCAGGTGCCCCAAATCCAAAAGTCCGCATTTGATAAAGCCATTGCAGGGCTTATAGCTTAGACATGGGCTCTCGTGATTTATCAAGTGTATGTACAATAGTATACAACGGAATCTTCAGACTGAAGCAAAATAATATTCTTTTAAGTTGGAACAAAATCCAGGCACTCGGTGGCAACAATGCAAAGTGAATCCACTACAAGAATGGTCCAATAGCTATAAAAGCATCCAAACTTCATTAACAGTTTTTCTGTTCGAAGTATATGCAAATCATGCACGTTGAACCAGTTACACCATGACAAATTGAAGAATCATAAATTTCCATGGTTTTGCACTTTAACATGCAGCAGAATTCAGTAAGAAAAAAGAGCAATTGGAAAAGCATAATATTCATTACCAAATTAACATCATGCTCCTCTCCAAAGAAAATAATCAAGGATCATCTGAAAGTGAGTGCCAATATAAACTCAACCAACTTTTTCGTGAACAAAAATTTCAAAGTAAAAGTTGCAAAGTCAAGTTATCAAATATAGCATATTACTTGTAATGAGAAAGTGAGTGCCAATATAACCAACTATTTAGTGAACAAGAAATTTCAACGTAAAAGTTACAAAGTCAATTTATCAAATATAGCATAGTACTTGTAATACTTTTGGCTAAAAGATATAACATTTTTTTGCTGTAAAATTAATGCAATTTTGTAAATGGCCCCAATGAACTTTTCAAAATCAGTATTCAATCCAACATTTTTTATTTTATTGGTCAAGTCAAGGTCCCCTTGAAAAAAATTAATTGTTGTTTGATGAACAAAAAATGACGAGCAAGAAAGCCACCATTGATTCATGATGATCAAGTGAATATTCATGTAATAACCAAGTTTGAGACTTTGTAGATCGCACTAATTTTAAATCAATCAAGATCAATCAATCTCAATTGTTAAGGTAAGACCAACAAAACTTAAAGAGAATAAAACCTAATTTTACAAATTAATAAACATAGTTTTGTTAGGGGTGTGTATGGGTTAGGCTATTATTTATATATATATATATATATATATATATATATAATAATAAATAAATAATAATTAAAATTGTATAATCAAACAACCCAGCTATTATTTAAGATCTATAAGCTGGTTGGGGTTAGACTTATAACAAACCCCCAAGAAACTTCTAACTAACAAACCTAAGTAAAAACTTCTAAGTTCTCATTCCCTATTGCTAAGAAATAAATAAATAAAAAGATAACCTTGAGGGAAACATCAACAGAAAGTGGCCTACTTGGTGGGGACTAAGGAGGCCCCAAGCGACTCAAGAAGTCAATGAAGAGTGTGGAGCAAGGGACAACTTTATTATAATAGGGGAGTGCTCCCCATTTGTTCATTAATACTAAAGGGGAAAAACATCTTACCTTGGGGGGGGGAAGCACTCCCCACTAATTTCAAGGCGTCGCCTAGGCGATTTGAAAAGAAATCGACAAAGCGACATCCTAGGGCAGGCAGTGAGGGTATTTTTAATTTTTAAAAAAACAAACTTTAAAAGCAACTCCCCCCATTCTCAATTGTAAACCCTCGACTCCTCTCTCCCAAATCTCATTTCATCCATCGACTTCCCATTCGTTGTCGTCATCTTCCCTTGAAAGCTCCGGTGATACTACGGTGACCTTCTAACGATGGGTTTTGGCTGCTCCGGCATTGTTTTGCTCTCCGACAAAATCAGTTTTCATCTTCGATGCACTGGGAACACTTCAAATCTCTTGGAATCTCTTTGAATATCTTCCCTAAGCTCGAAATCGAATCTTATGATTTGTGGACATGATATCAATTAATATGAAGTGTATATAAATTAACATTCATTACAGAATACAACTAGATATTTTTAATTTTGTATATAGATTATCAAGGGATCTATAAATAAATAGTTTGTCGCCTAGGCCACGTCTAGGCTACGCCTCGCCTAGACATCGCCTTGGCGCCTTGAAAACATTGGCACTCCCTACATAAATAAAGCCCCCCCTCCCGCCATCAACCCATTCTTCCACTCCTCATCTTACCTCTCTTTGAGCCTTGGACTAGAGAGGAAGCCCCTTAAGAAATTATTTTACATTATGTATATTTCTACATGTATATATATCTACTAACCCAACTTGGCTATCGATAGAGCAAAGTGCAAGAAGCAGATTCATGTAGTCGACCCCATGTAATTGGGAAAAAGGCTTAGTTGAATTGAGAGTTGATATATATCTACACGCATATATGTACATATGTATATATATGAAGTTTTTATATAGATATTTCATATGTGGGCGTCCTTTGATACAACTTTTACAAAAGTACTTCAAGAAGTGCTTCTACAAAAAACACTTTTTGGAAAAGCTAGTTTCACCCAACTACTACAAAAAGCAGAAAATTACTTTTCCATCGCAATTTGATATTTTGATCCAAAAGCAAATGATGCCAAATGCCTCAAAAACTACTTTTGTTCCTAATGTACTTCGCAACCGCTCAACCGTATGAGGCCATGAAAAAATTGTTAATAATTTAGATTATGTCCTATTTGTTTTGGGCGGGGCGGGTGGATTTAGAGTTTAATATTTTAAACCAAGTTTCCAACCGATGTTTTAGGTTTATAATTTAATTCGCCCAACTAACACATCCACAAGGCTGGAACCTGCCCAAACCTAATCAAATTAGGTTGGGTCAACTGAGTTTCTTAAGTCATCAGGTACCATGCTCACCCTTAGGCTTGTAAAATGATTTTAGAGATCCCTAGAAATATTTTTTGATAAGATGGTAACAATGTTGGAATCACCATAAGATCTCACCATGATGCTCACCCATACGTATGTTACACATATACATTACGCAATTTACACAGGCAAATCATCTAAGCTTGTTTTAAAAATTGCACGAGGCATACGCCTCAAAAGCACGCCTCAAATGAGGCACCCAAAAAACACCTAAAGGCTTAAGCCTCAAGGTCCCCACTTGCATATTAAGGCGCAATGAGACTTGAGCCTCAAGTTTTGCATATTAAAATTTAAGCTCTTTTCCAAAATAGAAGGGGAGTAGTGACGCAACAGTAAGAGTCGTCGTCGTGTGACCAAGTGGTCACAGGTTCGAGTCGTGAAAACAGCCTCTTGCATTACGAGGTGAGGTTGTGTACAAAAAGACCAAAAGTGGTCCGACCCTTCCACGGGACCAATGTGAAGCTTCACGCATTAGGCTGCCCTTTATAGATTTTGCGATTACGATTTTTAGATTATCATTAGAAATTATTTTGGTTTTAAAGAATTAACTCTATTTTATTTGAGATGCATCGAATTTTTCTCTTAAATGGGCCAATGTTTTCTCCGAAAAGGCCCCCTCCTAGTAATGGCCGAGGGCGTTACTAATAATAGTACAAATGCTAACTTATAAATTTAATACTTAGACAAATTATTGTAAGTCAACTTGTATTAATTGAAAAATGTTAAAGCGGAAAAGACGAAATAATTTTACTAGGGGTGTTCATCTTAAAGACCAACCATATTAACCTGAACCTTATGAGTTGGTTTGGTTTGGATTTATATTTCAAATTGAGTTGAGTTGGGTTAGGCTTAAAAATTCTTAACCCCTTGGGTCAAGATTTCATAAGACATAACCAAACCAACTCGAATTAATTAAAAATAATAATTTTTATCCTCTTCATCATTTTCACTATAGTCACTTACCATATCCTCTTCATCATTTTCACTTTAGTCACTTACCATAATTATAATATTTAAAATGTTATAAGGAAAAAAGTATAAACGCAATCATCTTATTAATAATTACAATATTTACAATTGACTTGGAAATATATTTTATAAGATGATATTTAGAATTCATAAATTGAATGTATCATGCAATTTCACAATCTATATATTAAATTTTGAACTTCGGAAAGGTTAATATATGATATGGGCTCAATTAGTTCTTGATGACGCTAATGACAATTAACACAAATAATATATTAAAAGACATCACTTGAGCTCTCCACACATATTCAAAACTAGTTCATATTTCAAATGTTTCTTCATTTATCAATTGATACTCGTAAAAAAAATTTAATTTTTTGTTTTGTAGAAATGTGAGGCTTGCCTCAAGGCTTACACCTCTTCACATAAAGGCAAACCACCTCAACTATGCCTCGTGCCTTTTTAAACCTTGTAAATGAACGCTTTAGCAACAGAACATTGAAGAAATTTATTTGCCCTTCACAAACCATTACATTTCCTTTTATAGTTGCATGTAATGTAACTACTGCACCAACTTTTTAACCTCAAACCCAGACCACAACCAAACATAAGAAAAAGCTGCAACTACTACAACAAATGAGATCAACACAGGGAACCTTTGGATCATTTCATATTTGTAATATTCAAATCTTTCCTAGGATTGACATCACTGATGGCAAGAAAGAAAATAAACAGAGAATAAGAACAAGATAATAAGCATTACCCTAAAGCTTGCACGTTAGTGGGTAATTGTTGCCCCATGTATGCACCTGAGGTAATTGAAAATAATTACAAATGTTACAGAACGAACACAGAAGAAAAGGGATGAGCACAGAAAAGGAACAATTTGATCTTACTTGCAGGCATTGCTGATGCATAAGATGGTGATTGGGTGGGCATCCATTGTAAAGGCACGGTACCAAGGCTGGAACTATGTACTAAGCCTGAAGGAGCTGCCACATTTGGTAGTGCTCCTTGCAAAGATGCCATGGATGGAAACTGTAATTACAAAACCAACAAGTTATAGGACATTGGGGAAAAAAGAAACAGAAAGCTGCTTTTCAGGTCTCAATTTTTCACCAATGTAAGAGCCCCAAAAATAACTACATGGAGAATAACTACTATATGCAGTTGAACAACATTTATCAATTATTAGGCTAAAACATATGAAATTTGATTACATTTGAAAATTTATGTCAGAATAAAAGCAAACAAAGCGAGTAATAGTAGTAACAGCTAAACAACATCATGTAAGCTTTTGTTTTTTTTTTTTTTAGGGAAAACATCATGTAAGCTTTCCCTGACTGAGTTCCGGTGAAAGGAAAGAAGCCGTTGGAAAGAAAACTAATTTGAGTAAGAGTTACTGTCTTCTCAAACTGAATTTCACAATAAAAGAAAAGTTCATTTACAGCTTATGATTAATGACCAACATCTTAAAGACAGCGAAAGTAATAAAGAAAAACAAAATCATCTATAGACCATGCTTCATCCAAAAATTCTTTCCTTTGATTTGTTTTCCACCATAATTCACAATTGTCAAATCTAGAAACCAGATTGAAAGTAAAAGCATAATAACTACATTTCTCTCTCACTTTTCTAAAGAAAAACACATTTCTCTTACAAGAAGATACAACCTAAAACTTGAGTCTCATGAGATAAACAGCATACTGAAGTCACATTTAACTTCACATTTCTCCCTTTATTCAGAAAAGCTGAAGTTGGAATAAGTTCTCGATGTATTACAATTGGCACGGTCCTTGATGGGGAAGTGGGAACATATGCTCATGGAAGTTTAAGCCTACCTTAGCAAACTTTGTAAGAATGATCAACTCCTAGATAAATTATGGATATTTGAAAGAAGTGTTGTGAGGTAACTGACAGCCAATGTAAAATTGCATTATATCATTTATGGACATTAATCCACTTCAACAAACTATTGCAAAGAATAATGCATCCCCATTAAGTGATACATTTGCCTCCAAGTGTTACAAAAAATAGGCAAAGGCAACCTCATTAATGCCCAGGTATTGTAATATATGAGCACGGTGCCTACTTTGAATGAGTGCTTGTAGACCATATGAGCAAGATAGAAAGAAAGGCACATTCAACACTACTGGTAAAAACAAAGGAAGAGGAAGACCTATAGTGATAACTAAGAAAGATACGGTTATGTGTAGATGATTTAATCCTAGGTAAAACAAAGTGGAGAAACCAGATTCGTAAAGCATACCCTTCCCCCCATGTAGTAGTAGGGGGGAAAAACTATATTCTGTAGAGTATAAAAAATTAAATTAAAATGAAATTCACTCGATGAAATGACTCTAAAATAGAAAATTATTTTTTTGATAAAAAACTATAAAATGATTTGTAGAATCACTAATATTTGTTTTACGCTTAGCTTCTATTGCTTCAAATTAAAAACAAAACAAAAGCAAAAGAAACAGTTCAAGCAAACACAAATTTTAAAATTGATGAAAATGCATACCGACTGAGCATAAACCATAGTTGATTCACTATTGAGATCAAAGGGGTTTGTTGGTTTTGATGGACGAGGAAAACTTTGCATTGGCTGTACTTGCATTGGCTGTACCAAAATTCATGTTCACAATTAGTAACTGATCATATAAAACAATCAAGAACCCAAAATTTTTAGGCAGTTCACATACCGCGGCAGTAGGATATTGCATTCCATATCCCATTCCAGGGGAAATACCAGTATGCCAATGCGGAACTGGCATACGGACTGTTGAATAGGTTGCTGCGAAGAGGTCCTGAATAGCATTTGACAATTCTGTTTACTTCCAGAAAATGGCTAACTACATGAAAGACAAAACCCATTAAGAAACATGCATTACCGCAGGAAGTTCTTTTCTTCCTGTAGTTTTAGTTTCTGACAGGGCAGGCTGCGAGGCAGATACACCAAATGTTTCTTGAGTTGGCCCGGAGGCAGCTTGAGATTGTTGTGCAGTTGCATTCAATGGTCCATGCACATTTTGCATGAATGATGAATTCCATGGCTGTGAGAAAATACGTGAAATCCACATACATACACTTGCAATAAATACTCAATAAGATACCAAAACCCATGTCAAGCATCTCACCTGATTGTTTGGAGCCCCTCCAACTGATGGAATGAACTGAGAAGCAATAGACCCACTATTGGCAGGGAGCAGAGAAGGTTGATTTTGCTGTGTGTTTGCCCACTGCCCTCCATGATCACCACCGCTAATAGCCAATGACATTACACCTCCAGGCACAGCTATGGAAGTACCACCACTAGAGGGTAAGGTAGACACATTTCCCGCTGGTGAAGCAGTAAAACCACCATTAATATGCAATGACGCATTGCTTACAACAGCTTGTACACCAGCACTAATGGGTGACATTGCAATGTTACTAACAGGTGCAACTGTTGGAGCACCACCACCAGCAGTTGGAAAAACAACAGATGCAGTTGCTGGAGCTGACAGTTGAGACAGCAGAGATTCTAATGGGTTACTGCTTGGGGCCTGTGTCTGAGTCTGAACTGGAGCCTGAGTCTGGGTCTGAACTGGAGCCTGAGGAACAAAATCGAATGAGGCCCAGTTACCACTGTCACTAGATGCACTAGCTGTGGGTTGCGGAATGGATTGAACCACGGATGTTGTTGGCCTTGCAGGAGGTGCTGCTGTTGTAGCTGGAGGTTCAGGATCTGCATCAAAGTCAATCAAGCTTCCTGAATTTCCCCCTTTAAGGTCAACAGAACTTGTATCAACAGATCCCAAGCTACTTGAAGATGCAGTCCTCTGCAAAGAAGATCAGTTGAAGGTTAAGTATACCATAAATCTTATATCAAACATGAAACTAACATTCGTAATCCCTAATCAAATCACCATAAACCTACCGAGAAAATCTCCTAATTATAAGACACAACAAGGAAGAGAACTAATACAAGAGAGAAAAAATGTGCTCAGGCATTTTCTCCACTGCACAAAATAACTAGCATAACAATTCACAGAAATTCTCACCTGAGTCTTTGCAGAACCATCAGCAACCTTGCCATCATTTGGCTTAGGAGGCCCACTTATACGAAGAGGTGGAGCATCCTCTCCCAAAATATCTCTAACAGGACGCACCATAGGAGGACTAGAGGTATCCAGGTCCTTTTGACGATTTGGTGATCTTCCATCAAACCGAGATTCACCATCAGAAAATCTGCTTTCTTCCGATCTCCTACCATTTCCAAATCTGTCATCTCGACGTCTGTCATCAACAACCTCAAATCGTCCTGGACTTTTTCTATAATCACCATACCGAGTTTCTTGATCATAACCAGGACTTCTTCTTTCATCATAATTGTATCTGTAATTTCTGTCATCAGTTCGTCCACCAAGGCTAGATCGATCACTGTAATTACGATCATATCTATCCTCATAAGATGGACTCCTGGAACCACCACGATAAGTATCAACCCTCCGATTTTCATAAGAATCATCCTTTTCACCCTGCACGACACAGAACACTATCATTATTACATAAAAAAGGACAACATCACTAACGACATCTGAAATTATGTTAAGGAGAAATACGGTTTTAGAAACTGAAATTTTTGATTGATAAAAGTGAGAAGGAGAAACAGAAAAAAAAGAGAGACAAATATAAGTATGAAAAGAAAAGCAAGAAAGAAATGGAATTTCAACTACATTAGTCACTGCTGATTTCCATGTAAACAGCAGATACTGAATCAAATCAAACAACTTCAGTTATAATACTCAGGCCATACACTAAAACCTGTTTATGGCTAATCTACAAGTTGTTTTAACTCAACAAGTGGACACTGCTTTTGTCCCTGTAATTCCAATGATGAACTAATTTTAAGAGAAATAAGTTGATTATTGATTGACCAATTGAGACCCCATGTAGTTGGGAAAAGGCCTAGTTGAGTTGAGTTGAGTATTGATTGACCAATTGAGAATATTGGAATAAATTATCTATTAACTTGACTATGTTGTATATATTACAAAATAATTCAACACTGACTGGGCTTCGCATTATACTGTCACATTTGTGGCAGCTGACTGAAAACCAGCCAATCAGCTGCAAGAAATGAATGTAACAGCTCCAATTATAATAACTAATGGCAAGTAAAGGATAAAATTCATAACCTTAGTTAACCAATAAACCAAAATAAGAAAGCAAACAAATAAATTAATACAAATCAATTGTAACCTTGCATACCATTTTCACCCTTGGAGGTTTGTCGACAACCCTCTCTCCTGTATACCTTCGATCCACATAGACATGCTTAATAAAGTCCCGAAGTCTATCAACATTACTGAAAGCAAAAACTTCAGATCAGAATCATAAACATCTTTAATACTTAGGACATTTTGACAGTATTAAATGAAAAAAAAATTGTGACCTGCTATCAGGGGCAGATTGACGCTGTGAGTCCCACTCTTTAAAATAAATTACCCTTGCATGCTGTGAAGTGACAAAATGATATTGACTCATAGTCAGATGAAAACAAAATAACCATATAACACTTCGATAAGATATGTATGCATACCTCATTCCCTCCTCCTTGAAGAGAACTAACTTCTTGTGATGTAAATTTAGCCATGGAAACTGATTTAACACGGTGTGTGAACTCCCGACTGGAATTTTTTGGGTGAAGTTAGCAAAAGCAATCACACAGTGCAATAAACACACTAAAGGGGCCCATCCTTTTAGATGAGACTCTTATCCACGGTTACCAGCACATTGCGAACCATGAAAACAGATCATGAGTGAAGGAAGCACATTGCTTTAACTATTAATGGATAATTAAAAATACAAAGGAAAAGCAATAACACAGATCTCTTACTGTATTCCACTGCAGGTTGTGCAAACAAATGTCCAGAAATTTGTGCATACATACTGTGGTCCCTGCTTAGCAGAAATAGTTAATTTCAGTAACGTATAACAAATGGAGCACTACACCCATAGGAAGCTCATCATTATTGCAAGCAAGGGTGAACCATCACACCCAACTCATTGGACCAATAAACTACATAATATTATGAACTTCTTCCAAACACACAGAAATTCAGATAAGTGTGAGAAACCACAGCCTGGATGATTGAGAAATGTGTGTTGTAGTAAAGCACTACAAATGTCCTAGAAGGAACGTCTCCACTGTATCACAAGTTCACAACCCAACTTCAGGCAAAAATAAAAATGAAGAGTTAAAAGTGTGTAAGAATATCTGCATATAAATAAACAAAATGTATATTTGGAGTCTTGAACTATGCATAAGTCAGAGAAAATACCAATGCAAAATCAAAATTTATCACTAATGGTATTAGCTTGATATTCATTAAGGGGTCCCTAGCTAATAATTGTATTGTAACCTATCATTTAGGATCAGTGATCACATAACGTGATACAAAAGCTCAATGTGTGTAGGTCTTCGATACAAGCCTGATGCAGGGCGCATAGGCCCATTCCCTAAAATTTTATCATCAGTGTTCTAGAGTTGATTAGGATTATTTTATGTGTAATTTGTTTCCTTTATTTATTTATTCAGGTTGGTCATTTTGCTAGGATTTTTGAGATGAGAGTTGGATGTACTTCAGTTTCCTAGCTGTACTTGGAGTCTAGAAAGATTCTGTGTGTGTGTGTGTCTGTTAGGTTGTAATTTAGCTTATGTTGCTGAATAAAATAAGTTGAAGTTTTTGGATAATAGCTCTCTCATTCTCTCTTTCATCTCTACCATTAAAACCTCTTTCTAAGCATTTGCACGTTGCCATTAGGTATATTATGTATTTGTTTAGTATTATGTGTTTCCACATGCCACATAGGGCCACACATTACAGGGAGTGTTAGACTATTAGTATTATCTTGATATTCATTCATTTCAAGGTTCGAGAAAATTGGTGAAAATTTGCCAAATTTATACAGTTTTTCAAACCACCAAACTGCAGAGTGGATGTAATATAAAAAATGCAAAAATCGCCAAAAAAATTTGATAAATTCAAAAAATTGACAAAATTAAATAAACTTTGATAGAGTTCAATTTTTCAATTACAAAATGAAAAAAAATGATAAAATTCAACAAATTCAATTAAATTCAACACAAAAGTAAAAAAACAAAAAACATTATGTCATCAATAAAAAACCAAAAAAAAAAAAAATTACCAATAGTTAATTGTTATTTTTAACTTCATCAACCCAGATAGCAAATAAATAAAAAAATATTAATCTTACAAGCTAACAAATCATGTAATTTTACGGAACATGCCTTACGAAAAAAGAAGGAAAAAAGCACGAAAAACATAACAAAAAAAGAAAGAAAGTTAAAATGAAACAAAAACTTAAAAATACATAAAAAGAATTTTCAAAGCCATCTTCTTTTATTTAAAATCTCATATAACAAGATGAAAAAGCACTATGTTTGAATAATAAACTAAACTAGCAAATTATATGGTCTAGAAGCAAGCTACTACAAAATTGAAAATCAAAACATAGAAAACGGATTAAGACCAAAAGTCGTCATTTCAAATTCATCAACCCACTAAACAAGATTGATTTTGTTAGGTTATTTATAGATATTTTTGTGTAGTAAAAGTGTCTATTCATATTAGTTTTTAGTTTATATTACAATACATCTAGATATACTAGCATCTATCCAATGATTCTCTTAACTGCTCTAATTTAGCAAATTTTTCCAAAAATTCTCCATGCCAAATTAAACTTCTCCAAATTAATTCTAACTTTTAAGGGACCAAAGTTCATGGCGAAGTCCAATTTTCAAACCTTGATTTATTTTTGGGCTCTACTTAAAATAGCTATAGCCTTTGATTCAATGGCTATTTGATTATGACAAGCTTAAAGCAAATATTATATATAACCTTCTCCATTGCCAAGTGATTAACTATTTATCATCAATTATAAAACAATAAAAAATAAAAAGAATGAGGACTTGACAAATAACTCCATGCCATATACTCCTACTTATGAAACTAATACCACTCACTATTACACCAATAAATCAAACAAAGATGAGAGAGGAGCCAAATTGGGAAAGACACCCAAACCCTCCAATCTCACATATTCAATAAAGAAAAGAAAAATAAAGAAAAAACACCCACAACTCGAAGATAAATGTGGAAACCCCAAAATCAGAGAAAAAACCATAGGCAAAAACAATTCACTCTTAATAAACAAGTACCTCAGAGGAATCAAATACCTCAAGTGTTTTTATACCAGATAGTACACAAATCTGAAACTTTGATAAGGAAGAATAAAAAGGGAATACCCAAAATAAAACTAGAACCCAAACCGCCTCACTCACACAAGCTCTAAACTCTACTCTCTCTCAAAGCTTCCAAGGAGCAAGCTTCACCTTCTTCTCGATCTCACTCATTAATTGAGATGATCAATAAACAATAAAGGACCTCCTTTATATAGACTCTCCAGTGACAATACTTTAGAAACTGTGACAACAAAGATTCATCATTCTAATATATCTACACCAACATGGTTTTCCTTATTTAAATACAACTAGATCATAAAACAATTATCCATATTTAGTAGGTCCTGGCTGCGAGTTCGAAACCGAACTCAAGAGACAAGCCCCCCCCCCCAATATGTTGGCCAACAGTGTCCAAGGGCGTTTGTGGTTGTGTCTTGGAGGGCTTAGTAGGGCAGAAACCCCTGATATCCGCCAATCTCAAAAAAAAAAAAATATTTAGTAGGTCCTAATTACTTTCTAAATACATGTTCCATGTTCTAATCCAACAAGCAATCCATGTTTGAGCCAAAATCCAACATTAAATCCATATTCCTTTAGTCTAATCTCAAATCCACTCTCAATAGTCAACAATTGAACTATTATCTAGTTCAAAACATTGGGATAATCAATAATATTTGTTCCCTTGTTCGTCTACATTTGATATAATTTGTTTTCAAGGAACAACTTAATTGGGAGAATTTTGAAAACGTATAAACTTACCAATGTTTTCCATAAAGTAGATGAAGAAGTTTAATTTATACATGACATTAAAGCTCATTGGCAAGGCATACAGCATGATGAAAATCAAAGTCTTCATCTCAAGCTCTTCCCACCTACAGTTCGTCATAGATTCTAGCAAATCTTTAATCAATGATTTAATCAATCTTTAATGCATTAAATGTCTCTCACTTTGATTTGTCCAAATGCAAAAATTTTACTTCTCATCAAATTCACTTAAACGTTGCAGTTGAAAAACTTTCCCAGCCATAATAGGAATGCACATGAACATAACAACTTGTCCAATACTTATGTGAAAAAAAGGGGCAAACCCAATGAACAAGGCATCACGTGTTCTGGGGAGGGGACAATGTATACAATTTACCTCAACATTGAAGAGGTGCTTTCTAGAAGGAACAATGTTCATAGAAGAGGTTGTTTCCATTATCAAAACCATGACCTCTAACTCACTATGGTGCTATCAAACATAACATAGTTAACAGCCTAATCGCTAACTATTACACGATTAAATTTACAATATATAGATTCAAATTAGGTTCCTTACTCT